>OZ038512.1:3900043-3920043 GCA_964036315.1 Acanthosepion esculentum | reverse complement strand
TTTTTTCTTTTCCTTTTTTTGTCTTTTTTCTTTTCTATCAGTATTTCTTCATTTTCGTTTTCTTTTTTCCTTTGTAACTTTCTTTCTTTTTTCCTTTGTAACTTTCTTTCTTTCTTTCTTTTATTTCCATAACGACCATCTTTTCCGCTTCTTTCTTTTTATCTTTCTCAAATCCTTCATCTCTCCTCCGCCATATTTCTGTTTACTTTTTCTTGTCAGTGTCCCTTGACAACACACCATCTGTTGTATTTGTTCCATATCTCGACTTCTCAAGACATCAATTTAAGAGGCCCACGTCATTTGATGGACAAGCCGGCACCCAACTCTTCTCTTCTCTTTCCAGAGACATATTCTAAGGCATCCCCTACAATGCGAACATTTTAACACAAATGAAGAGGTGGGGATGGCAGTGGGTTGATCATTAAAAGCGAGGCTCGTGGTAAACAATTGGAATCATGTCAACGATGGCGAAGAGTTTGTTACGAGAGATTGGGTGATTTCTAAAATACTTGTGACTGTGATGATAGAGGGTCGGGGAAACAGTCACACCCCTGACACCTTGAGCTTAACGCTTGGGGTGGGTAAACTGTACAACACCATTACGTCATAGATTTTTCTCCTGCACTCTGAATAAAATTTTTGCCTTCTTTTTTCACTTCTCCATTTGTTAAGTTTTTTCTTATATTGCCTTACGTAATCTTTTTTATGTATTTTCCGACATTTTTCTCTATTGCAATTTCTAGAAATTTCTCTTTCTTTCATTATCTTTCTTTCTTTCTTTCACGTCTGTTTACCTTGTCTCGTTGCTCTACTTCTTTTATCTTCTTTCTGTCTTTCTTTCTTTCTCTTACCTTCCATCTTGACTCTACATTCATTCATTCATTCATTCATTCATTCTTTCTTTCTTTCTTTTTTCTCTGACTCTTCTTTCTTTTTTACTTTCTCTTTCTTTCTTTCTTTCTTTTTCCCTTGTCTCTTTCCTCTCCTTCTGTTTTCTTTTTTCAGTCTTTCTCGGACATTGCATCTTGTATTTTCTTTCTTTCTTTCTTTCTTTCTTTCTTTCTTTCTTTCTTTCTTTCTTTCTTTCTTTCTTCACGTCATTTCCCACTTTTCTTTGCTCTACGTCTTTTTCTTTTTTCCTTCTTTCTCGGACTTTCCATTTTGCCTTTTCTTTCTCTTGATTTCTACCTTTGATTGTTTGTTTCTTTTTTTCTTTTTTTCTCCACGTCTTTTCCTCCTGTCATTTTCCTCCACTCTTATCTTTCTTTCTCATACTTTCCATTTTGTTTCTTCTTTCTCTCTCTCTCTCTCTCTTTCCTTCTTTCCTTCTTACCTTTTTCACTTGTCTCTTTCTTCTACTTCTTTTTTTTCTCTCCATTTGTTTTTTCTTTTTTTTTTTCACGTCTTTTTTACCTTGCCTCTTTGCTCTACTTCTTTTTTCTTATTTCTTTCTTTCTCGTACTCTCCACCTTCACACTTCTTTCTTTCTTTCTTTCTTTCTTCACGTCTTTTTCACTTGTCTCTTTGCTCTACTTCCATCTTCTTTTCCTCCTTTCCCTCTCTTTAATTCCTCTTCATTTCTTTCTCTTGTTCACGACTCTCTCTCTCTCTCTCTCTCTCTCTCTTAACACTTTTTCTTTCTCTCTTCATGTTTGCCTCCATTTTTGCTACAAATTTCGGTTTCCTCCTTTCCCACCTTTAATTAGTCTTCATTTCTTTCTCTCGTTCATCTCCACTCTCTCTTTCTCTCTCTCTCTCTCTCTCTCCATATTTTTTCTCGTCATCTTTGCCTCTTCTTTTTTTAATATATTTCTTTCCTCTTTTCCTCTTCCTTTCCATCTTTTACTTCTCTTTTCTCGTTCTGACTCCTTTCCGCTTACTTTTTATTCTCCCCTGTCTCTCTTTCTCAGTCTCTCAATCCTTCCTTTTCTTCAGCCTGCTCCATCTCTCTACGAGTTCATTCTCTATAACTTTATTAAATTCTCCTCCTCTCTTTATTAGTATTTTCA
The DNA here is from genome assembly GCA_964036315.1 of Acanthosepion esculentum. NCBI lineage: Eukaryota > Metazoa > Mollusca > Cephalopoda > Sepiida > Sepiidae > Acanthosepion > Acanthosepion esculentum. The sequence goes on along the minus strand of OZ038512.1, from coordinate 3,918,034 downwards.
CATCTTCATACGGAACAGTCATATAGCCTGACTTGCTTTTACCGATTGAGCCACAGAGGAGAGTTTCGTTTCCTAAGGTCGATTTTCATCTTCATATAACATTATCTGTTGTCGCTTCAACATTGAACTAAATAAACAGCAAATTCCGTCCGTCCGTCAGTGTGTCTGAAACCCATTTCCGAACCATTATCTTAGAGCACCTGGTATTCCCAAGTGGTCACCCATCTAGGTATTGACCAAGCTTTGTATTACTTAACTTCGGTGATAGTACGGGAACTGGTGTTTCAATGTAATGTGGGTGTGAGTCTCTATGCAGATGATATCGCAGTATGTGGAGGAACTTTCAAAATCAAGATGACCAAACCCTTGTGGCGGATCTCTCCTCTGATTTAGACCTAACAGCTCAACGAGGCAAAAACTGGCAAAAAAAAAAATGATACCTTTCAGTGCTCCCTACCAAAAATAGAAACTGCTACCTTTTCATACCTAAAATATTAGGTAACTCAAAAACCAAGATAGAGTCATTTATTATCATATTTTGTTTTGGGGTTTAAGGTCGGTGCAAGGGGTCTCATGCACCGACCACTCTCACTGAATCTAAGGTAGTATTCGTCTAAAATACAAATTTCTTCTAACCTAATTATATACAATAAAGGAGCTTATGCAATATAAATGGACAATTCAACTAGAAAAATTGAAAATAAATACAATGTATATAAATAAAAATTAGAGACATGTCAGAATAAATCATTACGGTGGATTGAGGAATCAGAGAGCCGAGTTCGAATTCCAGTCGAATCCATTACATTCACATACGTGCTAATACCCTTAAGTAAGGTATGAATCCCCCCCACGAGCTATGGACGAATATCAGGACAGACCGAGTTCTGTAGCCTTGGATGACAACTGGTCTACCGCATAAAGAAATGGCAACCTACTGCGGAAAAAAATCTGCCTCGTCAGTCATGTATCGAAAGATACATGATCGCCTAAACGCGTATCACGCATGGCACATAACTGACTAATAGACTTTCCAGTTGAATCTATTACATTCACTTACGTGCTAATACCCTTGGGAAAGGTATGGCTCCTCTTCTTCTCCCTCCAGCTATGGATAAATAGCAGGACAGACAGGGTTCTATAGCCTTGGATGGAAACTGGTCTACCGCAGAAAGAAATGGCAAACTATTGCGGGAAAAAATCTGCCTCGTCAGTCATGTATAGAAAGATACATGATCGCCTAAGCGTGTATCACGCATGGAAAATAACTTTCTGACATATATGAATGAATAAATAGCAATTTCTGTCTGTCCGTGCGTCTCTTAAATCCCTCTAACTCGAGCCACACTTGCTCTATATAGACTTATTAGACCTTTTTGGAATCAGGATGATCCCCAGATTGAAATTCGGCCCTTCATCTGGTGCTTGAACAGCCAGTACTGTGATTTGTGTCCGAGCGAGGAGGGAACAGTTAAAAATTCAAAATTTAAAATAACTGAAAAAAATTAGTGATTTTAAAAGTTTTAAATTTATATTGAGTTTAAAATAACACAAAAACTTTGTGAATTTCAATATTTTTATTTTAAATTCAGTTTAAAATATCACCAAAACTTTGTGAAATGAGGAAATCAGTTTTATTTCTTCCAAATATCAAGGAATCAGTGTTAAAGTGAAAGGTTCCGAAGTTCAGTTTGTGATTTGAAGAACTCAACTCTCGGCCTCAATTTGAATTTTGACCCAAATCGGAGTTTTAGCCTAAATCAGACTTTCGACCCAAATCGGTCTTTTGTCCGGAATTGGACTCATAGACCGAATCAGAGTTAAAGTGATGTTTTGAATTTCCATAGAGGAAATTGAGGAATTCAAAGTTATTTCTTCAAAACTTTGATTTCAGCTCTTTTCTAAGCGGCATCAGAGACCCCTTTAGTTTTTCGCCGATGTTAGCTTAAAAGTCCGGAGAGGTGCGGCTTTTAAACTAATTTGTAATATTCTGTTTTTTTATTTACGTTTGTTCAGCTCAATAACTGAAACATCAATATGATGACTTTCAAAGCACAGTTTTATTTGGGCACCCAGTGAGGATCAAATTCACTACTCAGTCGCAATTGTTCTACCGAGACAAGTTTGCGTACCATTCCACCACGTCGAGTTACCTGAATTGAAACATCGGTATGATCCAGAACAAAAAATTAAACATTCTTCGTGTTCCAAGAAAGAATCATGATTAACCATTTCAAAAGAGAACCTATAATCTGGAACTGGAATGGTGACAACAACCTTGAATCCATCATAAAATTTCTGAATGGTACTAGTCATAATGCAACACTGAAATCCAAAGGTGTATTGAGATAACGAAAGATGCATTCTAAAAGCTGAGCAAATTATTAAGAAACAGAAAAAGTTTCGGTATGTATTTGTTAGGCAATATTATTACTTCTATATGACATTGAATGCTGGACAATTTTCTCAAAAATGAAGAAGTGACTTGAAGTAAGGGAAACAAAGAATAGAGTATTGAACTGTTATGTAATATCAGTCTTCCTGTATGGCAGTGAATGCTGGACAATCTCCTTACAGATGAGGAAGAGACTTGAGGCAACAGAAACAAACAAAAGAGTAATGAACAGTTACGTAATATCAGTCCACCGAAATGGCAGTGAATGCTTGACAGTCTTCTTACAGATTAAGAAGAGACTTGAAGCAACAGAAACTCAGCAAAGAGTTTTGAACTGTTATGCAATATCAGTCCTTGTATATGGCAGTGAATACTGGACAATCTCGACACTGATTAAGAAGAGGAGTGAAGCAATAGAAACAAAGAAAAGAGTACTAAACTGTTATGCTGGAGAATCTCCTCACAGATGAAGAAGAGACTTGAAACAACAGAAACAAATAAAAGAGTACTGAACTGTTATGTAATATTCCTCCTATATGGCATTGGATGCTGGACAATTTCCTCAAAGATGAAGAAGAGACTTGAAGTAACAGAAACAGGGTGTGACCAATTGTGGTCGTAAGTCGACGATAACCTGCGTTTAACATATCTCCGTAACTCCCCATCAGAATGGCTGATGCCCAACTCCACGAGAGCGCCCCGTTGCGCCTGCTTTGTCTCAGCTGTCCGCTCATATGAGGTGAAACAAATACATGGACTCAATAGCTTCATCTACCGAAAGGAAAGTTGGTTCTCTGTGTCGTGCCAGAAAGTTTTTCTCGTCTGAGTCCATTCTTCAAATCTATAAATCAACCTTCCGTCCTTGCATGGAATATTGCTATCATATACGGTCTGGTGCCCCCACTGTAAGTTTTGAGGATGCAATGTGATCTGGCATCTGGTCACCAGTCGCTTTCTCACAGATGTGCCGTGGCTTCCCTCCGTCTCTTCTATAAGTATTTTCACGTCCCGACGAGCTACTTTCGCTGGTACCCCTACTGCATGAATTTAAGCGAGATACTAGGTTGGCACTTCGGTCCCACCCTTTCACTGTTGAAACGGTTCAATGTAACCATCTCTTCGACTCAAACAGCTTCTTCTCTCGCATTTCTCGTCTATGGAATTCTCTCCCTCTTACTTGCTTCCCTGATAACTATAATCTTCTAATATTCAAGTGTAATGTCAATCGATATCTTGGATGATTTCCTCAAAGATGAAAAAAAAAGACTCGAGGCGACGAAGATGCGGTTCTACAGAAGGATACTAAGGATATCATGGACCGAGCGTGTGAGCAACGATGATGTCTTAGAGAGGATGCAAACAAGGAGGCTTATACTTAGTATCAGGAAGAGGCAGCTGAAGTTTCTGGGACATAATGAGGAAGGATGGCCTGGAGAATCTGATACTTACGAGTCGAAGAGAGGAAGAGACGGGAAAACAACGCATGACATACCTAGCGGGCTTAAGTAAGTGGGTGACAGAACGTGGTCTGGTGGAGGAAGCAGAGGGAAGGAACTTGTTGAGAGCTGCAAGGGATAGAGGGAGGTGGAGAGCCATGATCGCCTACGTCCATAACGGACATGGCACATAAAAAGAAAGAGAATCTTGTTCCCGTCCTTCTCTTTATCCTCTCCCCATACACGCCTCTTTACTCTTGTTCTCTACCCTCTGTAACCCCTTGCGTACTAGTGGCACTCCCGCCTTGTTTGGGGTAAAATGCTTAAAAAAACAAACAAAAAAAAAACACCGCGGATATCTTAAAATCTTCCGTTTAAATTTAGAATTGAATTTTGAAAATCAAACTTTATGAGAAACAAATTTTCTTAAAGCGAATTTTATTTCAAAACCACTATATAGGTTGAGTATCCTTTATCCGAAATTAACAAATACGAAAACCTCCAAAATCCGAAAGTTTTTCAGGTGCTGACATGACTTTGAGAAAGCACTAGGAAGATTCTAGATTCCTAGGTTATGTGCAGCTCTAGTGAATGAACTCATGTGCCCTGGGTCGGGGGTTCCCCAGCCCGGCTACGTAGCCTACATTGGCGCCAGTGTTTTGTCAGCGATCGTCACAGCAACACCTTCGTTCGTAGAGTAATTAATATATCTTTCGTGCTCAGTAAAGATATTATTTAAAATGTCAAATGTCTTGCATTTACATATTTTTTGTAGCGATCATCCCTTTTTTTGTATACATACAGAAAGTACAAAACCTTATTTTTACGTAAAAGTTTAATGTCACTATTTAAAATCTGTTTGGGCATTAAATGACTAAGTTATTACCAGTATTTGTATGTATACAAAGTTTATTAAATTTTATATAAACTGAATTCAGGGTATATGTTATTTATATAAAACTACCTTCAGAGTATATGTATAAGCTGTGATATGAAATGTAAAGGGATATTGTGTTTATGCTTGGGTTCCATTCCCAAGCTGCTCCATTTTATAGATGCTATATATTATGAAATGAACTAAACTTTACTTAAATATTTGTATCTATAAAAATAACGTATAAACAGAAAATATATTAAAATAATTGTCGGAGTTTTCATAATATAATGTCATTTGTTTACGTTAAGACACGCTTCGAGCAAATATGATTGTTCGTGAAAAATCATGAGAAATTTGTTGTTTAAAACAGTAATTTAACTTTGCTAACCAGACGCTTCTCCTGTAGCTGAATGATATAGCACGTCAGGCTATATGACGGTTCCATGTAGATACAGATTCAATTCTTGTCGGAGGGCACATATTTATTTTCTATGAAGTTTTTCGGACATTCAGGCCGGTAAATGTAGTTAATACTGTTTATTAAATATTTATATCTATAAAAATCACGTATAAACAGAAAATATATTAAAATAGCTACTATATGTAAATAGCCTGCATTCCAAAATCCGAAAAAAAAATCTGAAAGCTGATGCAGTTCCGTTCCCAAGAATTTTGAATAAAGGTGTTCTTCCATTAATTTTTTTTTATTATTATCCTTCTCTTTTTAAAACATTAAATTACTAATAGTAAAATTTCCGAGGAGGTAATTGTCTTGACGTACTTATATAATTATAACAATTTAAGTCAAATTTAAATATCTAGGAAGTGTTCTAACAGAGGACGGAAAGAGCAAGACGTAGATCCGAAAGATGCACTGCGATGGCCAAAGATTTCCTTCCAAAGCTATGCAAGTATAAAGAGACAAAAAAATTTCGATAGAAACAAAGAAAAAAATCCTGAACTGCTACGTGATATCTGTCTTCCTGTTGTAGCATACCTACGGGCGATAATGGGTATGTCCCCATTCACATAAATACAGTAGTAAATACTGTATGTTGGTCTTCAGTTGGAGATACGTCTCCAGCTGAGCTGGTCGAACTCTCTGCCTACGGACACAGAGGAACCCAGACGCGGCTATGCCGAAGGGCAGAATCTAGTCTGGGGTGGTAGACAGCTACCCGACCCCGTTTTTTACGGTGCCTACAGGGAATTTTTGTCCGATCCTACGGGCTCGGATAGCCCACGTTAAATTCAGCCTTGTGCCACATCTGACCGCGTGGGGCGGTTGGCAAATATCCTTCAGTCGGAGATTCGTTTCCAGCTGTGCGGGTCAAACTCTCTGCTTCCGGGCAGAGGGGATCCCCAGACGAGGCTGTATCGAAGGGCAGAATCTCGTCTCGGGAAACAGCTACCCGACCCCATTTTATATGGTGTCTACGGAGAATTTTTGACCGAGCCTACGGGCTCGGATACCCCACATTAAATTCAGCCTTGTGCCACATCTGACCGCGTGAGGCGGTTGGTAGATATCCTGCAGTTGTAGATTCGCCTTCAGCTGTGGTGGTTAAAATCTCTTCCTCCGGGCAGAGAGGTTCCTCTAACGAGGCTATGCCGAAGGACAGAATCTCGTCTCGGGGAACAGCTATCCGACTCCGTTTTATACGGGGTATACGGACAATTTTTTTGGCCGATGAATATTGCTAATTGATAAAAATTGATAAATGTTGTTGAAGCTGTTTATTACAAACAGAGCATTTACTTAAATATTTGTATCTATAAAAATAACGTAAAAAAGAACATGTATTAATATATATATATATATATATATATATATATATATATATGGGGTGGTTGTGGGTGTGGGTGATTCAAATAAAACCTGTACACAAAATGTATTGATTTTACAAGCATATCAACATATCAATCCCCCAAATGTTCAAACCGCCCCGGGTAGTCACACAGAAAATGAAAGTAAAAGTCATTGTGCAGCTGTTGTTCGGGCACCAGTACTTAGTGTATAGCTACTTTTGCAGTATATCGGAACATTGGTAACAGAATAAAAAAAATGATATTTTAACTTTAATTTCCCAATATATATATATATATATATATATATATATATATATATATATATATATATATATATATATATACATTTAATACGTAGGTATCTCATCATTCAGTGGATTATTAGTAGTATAATGCTTATAATTATGTCTACTAGCGAAGGGATTTCGCCAATACTTGCATTAATATTACTAATTGATTCAAGGTATGATTAACTCTTTGTGATATATATATATATATATATATATATATATATATATATATATATATATATATATATATAAAAGTGGACATGGAAGTCAGCACTTAGAGGCGACAGTCTGTTTCATGCTAGTGCAATCGTCAGGCGACTTCCATGTCCACTTTTATATTTACACACGCTCTATCTCTGATATTGAGCACTTTACCCCATAAATATAGCACACTTTAAGACTATATTTCTGCATATATATATATATATATATATATATATATATATATGCTCATCAGGTGTTAATAAATAACTGGTAAGTAGACAAATTATTGAGGTTTAATAGCAAGATGCAACCTCTTTTCACGAGAACAGGCGCAAAAAAGAAAAAAAGTAAGAAAGAAAGGAGATGGTTGCAGGTTTGTATGTTTCTACCCAGATCAACCAATCAAAATGACCTAGGCTAAGTGAAGGTAAAAGGAAAAATTAAATTTAAAGGTCGGCCGTTCGTAAAGTGTCATGATTTGCAGATTTACTATCATAGACGGCAAACAGACACTGCATACAAGCAGATGTAAATGTCTACAATATTATACCAGACAATGTCATTTCCTTAGAATGATAAAATGGTCTGTGAGTTAAAAAAAATCTTTTATAGTTGGTAAATAAACAGACTCTTTAAGGAATCAATGAATTATTTAAACTGGTAGAACTATGTCAAATAAAATGCAACTTTGGATAAAGGTTCTTTATATAGGTTGTTAATAACTAATCAATGCAAATTGTCAGCCACACGCCCATACATCTGTACAAAATGACACTAACACTAGAAGATTAATACAAAATTATATTAAAGTGAAATTAATCTTACCCACGGAAAGATAAGACATATATGTTGCAATACAGTTCAACTTAAATCTAAGAAAAAGCAACTGTCAAATTTAGAGTTTAGCAGGATTGTAGGGTAAAAGGTTTTGTATGTTTACAATTAACCATTAATTCAAATCTTTGGTTTAATAAAACATCAATATTAAAGAACCTGATAATATGATTTTTTTCCTGTAATGACAGAAAACACGGTTCATATGAGGATCTACATGTCCTTGCCAGTTTTAAAATTTTCCATTTCACTTTAGGAGATTTATTTTCCTCCTTCAACCTCCAAAAATATTTCGAAAGTGATGTACTATTTCTATAAGTATTATTAGTAAAAGACGATATGTTGATACCAAATATACATACATACATACATATATCTATATATATATATATATATACATACATATATATATATATATATATATATATATATATATATATATATATATATATATGATAAGATAAAGAATAAATAGGAAAAGTTCATCAATTTAACATGTGTCACTTTTATTAAAGTTTCGTCTGAGAATGAGATATGGAGAAAAAGGTGAAAGAAATTCTGGTATTTCCCTTTTGTGTTGTTTGATTTTGATTGGTAAATCATATATCACGTTCATTATAGCCGTAAATAATGCTATATACATATCATATAATGCTATACATGCTATATACATATAATGCTATATACATATATCATATATATATATATATATATATATATATGTGTGTGTGTGTGTGAAGCAGTAGCTTCTAAACTCCATTACACATAGAATATCAATATATATATATGTGTGTGTGTGTGTGTGTGTGTGTGTGTGTGTTTGAATCAGGACTTTATAAAATCCACAATTCCTATAGGATATATATATATATATATATATATATATATATATATATATATATATATATATATATATATATGAGAGAGAGAGAGAGAGAGAGAGATAGATAGATAGATAGATAGATAGATAGATAGATAGAAAGCAGTTTTTTCTAAAATACACAATTCCCATTGGGTATCAAAAAAGAATAAAATAAAATAAATTATCCTCTTCATGTCAAAATAGGTGATCGTTGTCATCGGCTATAGATGGCCCGCCATACATTGGCTGAAACAAGTCCCCATAGTTTACGGTCTGAATCTTAGCGGACTTCATCAGGATACCACAGGCGTATAGATGTTCCCGCCAGAATGTCCGCACATGCGCACACTTGTCAAATTTATCTGTCTCCGTACATTTTGCCACTCAGCGTACTACGTTCCAGAGATTTCAGGCAACTGTCATTTCGCTGGAAAAAAGACGTTTGTCCATCTTTTCTTTCGCTTTTACCTTGTCATGTCCAGTCTCTCTTACGTCACAAAACATGACAGCTTGTCTCTGTGTCCGTTCTTTCGGTATTTTTTTTTTTTTTTGAGAAGAGGAGGGGTCCCTGAAACTATTTGCCTGTCCGTCTGTCTATTTGCCTTTGTATATGCCAATACAGACGACAGTTTGAGGGTTTCTTTTTGTTTCCGTCATCGATTTTAACGAATCGTTAAGCCGGTCATTCATCTTCTTTTCTTTCACTTCAAGGAAAACTTTGACCAAAATTTGTGCCGATAATTTCCTTTGACTAATGTTTAATTACTTTAAAGTAATTTCTATTTTCGTTGGTCTTATTTCGCAGTCCTTAAAGGCTAGAAGATGGTCAAGCAAACGATATAGCTCTTATCGTGCTACCTCAAAATCAATATTTAAAACTGATCGATCTAAACGGATTCTGAAGGTTGGAATACTTCAGATGCTGCTATTTTAAACTATATTAATGATCAGTTTATAAGTGTTGTTCGGCGATAGTCGTAGAGATTCTGTTCTTTGAAATGGATCAGTGAAAACTTAATCAATATTGTGTCGAAAGAAGTTATAAGTCGTTCATTCTCTTTTATCAACAAATATGTGGCGAGGTAAATGTAAAAACACCAGGACCTACATTTTATTATGAGTTTGAGAGATGAGTTAAAGGTTTTCATTAGGGAACTGGAAACCTTACTAGAGTTTATTATTGGTAGGCGTAATTTAAACAATAGAAGATAAGCAGACGACACTGTGTTAATGAGAGTCACAGACGGTAAACTACACGACCTCCGATTATAGGAAAGCAAGAAGAAAGGACATCCATCAACTGTAAAAAGACAGAATACATAGTTTTAAACTAGAACCAAATCCTAAGATGCCACCATCAAGAGATGTCACCAACAAATAAGTTTTCTTTATGTGCTGTGATCCCATCAGGACGTTGGCGATCATAGCTCTCCACCATTTCATGTCCTTTGCATCTCTATGAATTTTGTCATTTCTCGTAAAACTTGTTCCTTTATCCATTTACTCAATCTCATTCTTCTTCTATGCACCGTGTCCCTTCAGGACGTAGGTGTTTATGGCTCTCCACGATTTCCTGTCCTTCGTAGCTCTTAATAAATATTGTCTTTTTCTTATTTCTCCTAAACCTTGTTCCGCCATGTATTTACTCAATCTCAGGTTGTGACACAAGGTCCGTTTTTAACGTGGGTACCCGAGTGTTTGCAGTCAGGCCGCTGGTCTAAGCTGGTCTAAACTGGTAATAGCTTGCCTGAGCTAGTCATAGCTGGTCATATCACCGTCGTACCAACAGATGTTACGCAACAGTGGGGGACGCAAGGGAGGAGAGAAGACATTGACAAAGAACAGATACTACAACCGCAGCATCTACTAAAATACTTTCTGCCAATACGTCCGAAAGAACCCGGAAGACCATTTGTGACAGCGGCCCATTACTTTTCAGACTGACCTCATATACGAACTACGAATGCACACATAAACACAGGTAGCCGCAATAATAATAATCAATAAGAAATAATGAGTAAAAAAGACAAAACTATAAAATAGCTACAAATAACCGCATTCGGATCCACAATTATTTCCACTCAATAAACTTTGGAATAGTTCGAAACATAAATGTTACCGCCCAGCTAATAAAAATTACGATGATGCAATCGACCTTGCTACCCATAGCGCACCATTAACCAGCATATATAAATAGTCGAGGGAAAACACAACCCAACCTGGCCTAAAGATTACGTTTACGCATGAAACAGAATTTCGTCGTTTTGTATTGACCTCAGTATCTATTTTTACATTTGCACACGTACTTTTATCCATAAATATAGCATACCTTAAAACTATATTTTATCATATATATATATATATATATATATATATATATATATATATATATATATATATATTAATGCATGTTTCATTAAATAATATAGACAAGTTTTGTCTATTTATTTTAAGTAAGTTCCTTTCATATTGACTGATAAGCTTAATAACATTATCATTGGAAGACGAAAGGAAATCACCATATTGATACATGTTTAAATCCAATCTAAGCTTTCGCTTTACATAACCCAGTATCAAAGATGACAATTTAAATAAATCAAGCAACACACAGACGAAACCACAATGATAGTCCGCCTTTGCTGCTTGAAAATTTCAAAGTAACGACAAACTCGTATATACGATGCGCGGAAGCGAAAATCGCGTCGCATTTCCTGACGTCACACATGACCAGGCGAGAGTGAATTCGAGAAGTATTAAGTATGGGAAGCCGTTGGTATAAACCAATGGCTTCTGTTATAAATTATAGTCATTTAAGAATATTTGTGGAGTTTTCATAGTTTATTTTGTTCAGATTAGGTTTCAATTGTTTTATGTATATAGCTTCAAGAATTTTTGTTTTGTTTATTGTTTTCATGTTTAAATATAGTTGTTTTCAACAAGGGTTTTCCGGAATTGAGTACGCTTGCAGACATGTTGTTTTAAAGGTCTAAAAATGTTAGTGTTATCATTTAAATGTAAAGTTAAGCGCCGTGAAAGCGAGTTTGTGGTGTGACCAACGTAAATATTATTTAATCCATTGGAGATACAATCTCCCAAAGGGCACTTGAATTTGTAAACTATGTTGTTTTTTTGCGAATCCCTAACGGGGAGGAATTATTGCGAATAGTTAAGTTGGATATACCAGACTTAGTGTAGTATATGATTAACTTAATTTTTTTTGCGAGAATTACATAGGTCATATCTGCATAATTTTGATTATATCTAAGAATTATCATGTGTACATATATAGTACCACTGCACTATTCCATACTTATTGTGATGAAGGCCCAATCAAGAGCCCTACGCAGGAGGCATGTATATATATATATATATGTATATATATATATATATATATATATATATATATATATATATATATATTATAAATTAATAGATTTAAAATATGGTTTTACCGCTACACAGTGATAACCATGTTTCAGAAATGGAAGCTAAAGCCCCTGAATTTAATTTTGTTATTAAACCAAAGACATTAGTTCCATTTCCTCATCAAGCGAATTTTGGAGTAACTTACTTTTTAAAATTTACGGTTGTTAACGGCACTGGAAAGATTCATAAAAAGTAAGTTACTCCAAAATTCGCTTGATGAGGAAATGGAACTAATGTCTTTGGTTTAATAACAAAATTAAATTCAGGGGCTTTAGCTTCCATTTCTGAAACATGGTTATCACTGTGTAGCGGTAAAACCATATTTTAAATCTATTAATTTATAATATTAATGCTCTGTAAATTTAAATTTACATTGAGCACTATTGTGTCAAAATAAAAATATCTATAAGAACACCGGATTTTATATCTTACTGTTCTTTCCTTTATATATATATATATATATATATATATATATATATATACTAGCAGGAGCTAGCTTTTAAGAAAATATATATATATATATATATATATATATATATATATATATATATATATATAGCTTTTATATATATATATATATATATATATATAGCTAGCTTTTAAGCAAGTATATATATATATATATATATATATATATATATACTTGCTTTAAGCAAGTATATATATATATGTATATATATATATATATATATATATATATATATATATATATATATATATATATATATATATATACTTGCTTAAAATCTAGTTCCTGCTAGTATATATACACACACACACACACACATATATATGTATATATATATATATATATATATATATATACTTGCTTAAAAGCTAGTTCCTGTGGAGGGTTCTTGATAGGGCCTTTATCACAATAGGTATGGAAGAATAGTTGCGATAGGCAACAATAAACTACCGAAGAACTCAAAACAGATCGCTGCATTGAAGTATTGCATTAATATTTAATTTTACCTTTTAAAATTTCAACGATAATTCTTCTGTCGCCACTTAATTTATAGATAGTTTGATGTATGTAGGTCCTTACTTACCGTACAAACAATTGTTTTTATTTCATAGCGAACTTACGCTGGGTATCCCAACATACATACTTGCTTATAATGAATAAAAAGTTTTAAAAAATTAGTAAAAACTTGACAAATATCACGCATTAAATTACATTAGCCGATTTGATTTTGTATTAACCTCACTATCGGACCCACGGAGCGTCTACTCAAATACGAGTATCCATTAAAATAACGTTTATGTAATAAAATCTTTCGGATTAATTTGCACACGCTCTTTTACCCACGGAGCGTCTACTCAAATACGAGTATCCATTAAAATAACGTTAATGTAGTAAAATCATTCGGATTAATTTGCACACTCACTTTTACCCAAGGAGCGTCTACTCAAATACGACTATCCATTAAAATAACGTTTATGTAAAAAAATCTTTCGGATTAATTTGCACACCCTCTTTTACCCACGGAGCGTCTACTCAAATACGAGTATCCATTAAAATAACGTTTATGTAATAAAATATTTCGGATTAATTTGCACACGCTCTTTTACCCACGGAGCGTCTACTCAAATACGAGTATCCATTAAAATAACGTTTATGTAATAAAATCTTTCGGATTAATTTGCACACGCTCTTTTACCCACGGAGCGTCTACTCAAATACGAGTATCCATTAAAATAACGTTTATGTAATAAAATCTTTCGGATTAATTTGCACACGCTCTTTTACCCAAGGAGCGTCTACTCAAATACGAGTATCCATTAAAATAACGTTTATGTAATAAAATATTTCGGATTAATTTGCACACGCTCCTTTACCCACGGAGCGTCTACTCAAATACGAGTATCCATTAAAATAACGTTTATGTAATAAAATATTTCGGATTAATTTGCAAACGCTCCTTTACCCACGGAGCGTCTACTCAAATACGAGTATCCATTAAAATAACGTTTATGGAATAAAATCTTTCGGATTAATTTGCACACGCTCTTTTACCCACGGAGCGTCTACTCAAATACGAGTATCCATTTCGGATTAATAAATAAAGTTCCATTACATCTGTAGAAATTGCTTTGATTACGTTAGTGTACGAAATTGAGTACCTATGACTGTTTTGAGGGTCAGAGAATGATTTGCGCATGGAAGGCACGATTTAATTTTGCTTGATCGTCGACAAACATCTTGGCTGAATCGATCTAAAGCACGTTCGGATCTACCGAAGGTTTCTCCTGCCTAGAAGGACACAATTTCATGTCCTGCCGGGGAGCGCATGATTTTCTTTAATAAAATTTCTCGTATATTCAGGAGGGTAAACGAAAATATATAAATATACTGTTTAATAAATAAAAGAGGCTTCTACTCAAATAGGAGTATCCACTAAAAGTAACAATTAAGTAATAAAATCTATCGGATCAATAAAGAAAAAATACACCACTTTTTTTAGAAATATATATAGTTTATTTGGGCAGCAATCGCCATTTTATACAAGTTTCCTGAAAGGGGACTTACAAAGTACTGCGTTTAAACATTTTATGCGTTCGTATAAGGATTTTCTCTTCTGGGCATAAAGTTTGTAAAAAGGGTGCAACTGTTACACAATTTATGGCGAGTTTCTAAGCGGAGCTTTGATATGGCGCAAGGCTGAAAAATGGCGCACGAGTGAGGATCGAACTCTCTATTCAGTCGTAGTTAATCCAGCGGTTACACCACAACGACCTTTTACACACTTTATGCCCAGAAAATAAAACATACAAACACAAGAAAAATAAACACTTAATATGTATATATTATGGAAAATATATTTTAAAATAAAAAATACACATTTCAACCAAAAACGTTTGCGGTTTATCTTCTTGTACACTTTTCTCTCGTTGGAACAGCTACAACTTCTACCCATCTCTCTCTATGTATATATATATATCTATATATATATATATATATATATATATATATATATATATATATATATATATATATATATATATATATATATATATATATCAAGTATGTGGTGCGGTTTCAATTTATATTACGCAAATCATTCATGCGAGATTGATTCTTGCCATATCATTAACTTCATTATCTGCTTTTCGTATGAATGATTTGCGTAATATATATATATATATATATATATATATATATATATATATATATATATGTATTATAAATTAATAGATTTAAAATATGGTTTTACCGCTACACAGTGATAACCATGTTTCAGAAATGGAAGCTAAAGCCCCTGAATTTAATTTTGTTATTAAACCAAATGTACTGCAACTATGCTGAGTAGACCTTAGTTATAGTTTCTGGGAAAGAGCCTGATCAACAATTTGAATAAGGTCAGAACGCTCAAGCTCTCGACCACGATGTCTTGTGACTTCGTGCTAGCACAGCTATCGACGGCCCAATGTGTTCCGTCTACCCAATTTCACTTACATGATATGGTTTTCGGGCACTTTCCAAAGGTGCCGCATGCTGGGATCGACCTCTCCAGTTCGATAACATCAAGAAGTGTCCTTCCTGAAAAATCGATCATGGTGAGATTCGAACACAGGTCTCGTTGTCAGAATGCGAATGTTCTAACCACTCGGCTACGTAGGTGTTGAATAAACACAAATGCGCCTGAGCAAGCTTCTGCAATATGGATTGGCTAGCTTCCCTAGTAGGCAGGTATCCGCGAATATGAGAGGCCAGCTATATATATATATATATATATATATATATATATATATATATATATATATATATACATACATATATATTAACTTTGAACATGGACATAATATCTTGCTTGACCGTGTTTTGAAACAAAAAATGAATTATTTTATAAAACATACATATAACAAACTATTTCTAATTCTAACAGTTGAAATATAATCCTTGAAAATGGCTAAATGTATAGCCGAAAGCGCTCGGATAAAAAGAACATTCGGATAGATTTTATATAATTTATCATCTGAAAAGAAAAACTTTATTAGATCGCACGAGAAATTATATAAAAAAATAAATAAAAGCACCTTGTCAGTCGTTTTTAATGAAATGTGCATGAAAGAAGGATTGCTGCCTAAATACACAAATATATATATATATATATATATATATATATATATATATATATATATATATATATATATATATATAACATGTTCGAATCTATCAGTCTTCATAATCTATCTATCTTATTCATTTTCGATGTGATTATTCTAATCCGTCTATCTTAATCTTTATCTTTCTCTCACTCTCTTTATATCATTCGCCATATCTACATGGTTTATTATCTACAATCAGTTTAGTCTTGTCGTTCGACGGAAGCCTAAACTCAAAGATTTCTAATTTCCCATCATTCAATTCGGCGCGACGCCATTTATTGTCGACTACGTCAATGGTGGTTGAGCTTAATACTTATTGTCTTCGGGATAAAATTTCATTTTCTTCGATTCACCATCTACATAGATCATCTGAACACCACCCTCTTCGCTGCTGCTCTCACCATGTCAGCCAAACCCTGACATCTCCCCACCCCGCCAACCTCAATACTCACAGCACTGCACCATCGACGCCGCCTTTGCCGCCACCTCTGCCGCTACCTTGGCACTGACGGCCCTTGGCATATATCTTCCTGTCTTCATTCTTCGTTCCTTCAAACTCCCGTCCGCTGGAGATCTCTTGTTCAAATCTCACTTCTTCCTCTTCGTCTCTTTTTTTTTTTTTCATACTTTTCGCTTTTTCTTCTTTTTTCTCTCTTCACCTTTCTTCTTGTTTCTTACCTTTTTTGAATCCCTTCACCCCAAGAAAGGCGATAGTGCCACTAAGACGCAAGGGAAAACCAGGAGTGAAAGAAAATGAAAAGACTGTTTTTTCTTTTCTTTCTTTCCTTTTTCATGTTTATTCTTTCTTTTTTCTTTTTCTTTTTCCTTTCTTCTCTTTTTTTTTCGTTCTTTTTCTATTTTTGATCTTTCTTTTTGTTCCCTTTTCCTTTTCTTTCTTAAATTCTTTTTTTTTTTTCTGTACTCTTCGTCATTTTCATCCTTGATTTGCTTTCTTCTTGTTGTTGTTCTTCTTCTTCTTCGTGGGGGATCATAGCTCTCCACAATTTCCTGTCCTTTGCAGATCTAAGAAAATTTCGTTTTTTGCTATCTCTCCTAACCCCTGTTCAACCAACCACTTACATAAGCTTCTTCTTCTTCTTCTTCTTCTTCTTCTTCTTCTTCTTCTTCTTCTTCTTCTTAACAATTCTCGTTACTGCCTGCCTCTTTTAAAAAATTCATACATTTTTTTCTTATTCTTACGCGCCATTTTCCATCTTTCCTTCCTTTGATGATCCCACACTTATTTTCCAACTGGTATCATCACACTGAATAACTTAAAACTTGCATTCTGACCGAACACACACACACATAAAATGATATATATATATATATATATATATATATATATATATATATATATATATATATATATATATATATATATATATTGATTTCCAATCGACCGTTGCTTTTACATGTCAGTCTATCCTATAGATACTGCATTTTTCAATAGATATATATTCAGATTAACCTGGTACAGGATGAATGGCAGAAAACTTTTATAAGATCGTCGTACCTCCCTGCCTTTAAGCCCCTGTGGCTTTTAAAATGATCATTTCAAGCAATGACATTTTTTGTCAGGACACATACACCGATACAGGTGGAAAAAAAACAGCTAGTTTCGACGCCTGCCTTCATATACAAGAATGTGCTGAAAAGTTCACGGCTCGACCAAGAAAAAATGCATTCGCTCATTTGGTCATATATATATATATATATATATATATATATATATATATATATAT
>OZ038512.1:3887543-3895043 GCA_964036315.1 Acanthosepion esculentum | reverse complement strand
CCACCTTCTCTTCCAGTCTCTCTTCTCTCTTTCGTTCTCGTCTTTGTTTTCTCTTCTCCCCTTCTCGTTCTCACCATTTTCCTCTGTTTCCCCCGCTCTTTCTCTTTCTTTTTTTTTTCACCTTCTCCTCTTCTCTCTTGATTTATCGTCTCTACATTGTCTTCTCACTCTCCTATTCTTTCTTTCTTGCTGTTTCTCCTTCTCCCTCTTGAATATTTCTATGTTACTCTCCCACAAAACTTTCAACTTTCTTTTCTTTCTCATTATACCATTTTTTCTTTTTCTTTTTAATTCTTTGACTTCGTCATCGTTATTAATACTTTCTTTCTTTCTTTCTTTCTTTCAGCTCTCTGCCTTTCTTTCTTTCTTTTCTTTCTTTCTTTCTTTCTTTTCTTTCTTTCTTTCTTTCAGCTCTCTGCCTTTCTTTCTTTCTTTCTTTCAGCTCTCTGCCTTTCTTTCTTTGTCTTTTTTTTCTTGCCACGTTCTTTCTTGCTTTCATTTACTTTCTTCTGATTTCCGTTTTTTTTCGTTTTCTTTCATTTACTTCGTTTTCATCTTTCATATTTTTCTTTCTTTCTTTCTGTCTTTCTTTCCAACTTTTTCTTTTTTATATCACTTTTTTGTTTACATGTTTATTCTCATCCTTTTTGTCTTTCTTTCATTTACTTTCTTTATTCAAATTTTCATTCATTCTTTTTTCTTTCGTTTGCCTCTTCATTTTCATACTTTCTTTATTTCTTCTCTTTTCAACTTTTTTTAATATCTCTTTAACTTTTGCTACTTTTGCTACTTTCTTTGATTTACTCTTTCTTTTTTTCCATTTTTTTCATTCATTCTTTCTTTTTTCTGTTTTCCATTTTTCATTCATTCATTCCTTCTTTTTTCCAATTTCCATTTTTTCATTCGTTCATTCTTTCTGTTTCATGTTTTTCATTTTTTCATTCAGTCATTCTTTCTTTTTTCTGTTTTCCATCTTTTCATTCATTCTTTCTTTCTTTTTTCTGTTTTCTATTTTTTCATTCATTCATTCTTTCTTCTTTTCTGTTTTCCATTTTTTCATTCATTCTTTCTTCTTTTCTGTTTTCTATTTTTTCATTCATTCATTCTTTCTTCTTTTCTGTTTTCCATTTTTTCTTACATTCATTCTTTCTTTTTTCTGTTTTCTATTTATTCATTCATTCATTCTTTCTTTTTTCTGTTTTCTATTTTTTCATTAATTCATTCTTTCTTCTTTTCTGTTTTCCATTTTTCATTCATTCATTCTTTCTTTTTTCTGTTTTCTATTTTTTCATTCATTCATTCTTTCTTCTTTTCTGTTTTCCATTTTTCATTCATTCATTCTTTCTTTTTTCTGTTTTCTATTTTTTCATTCATTCATTCTTTCTCTTTTCCAATTTCCATTTTTTCATTCGTTCATTCTTTCTTCTTTTCTGTTTTCCATTTTTTCATTCATACTCTCTTTATTTTTTTGATTTAACATTTTTCTTCTGTTTTTCCCTTTTTCATTCATTCATTCATTCGTTCTTTCTTTCTTTTGTTTACCTGTTCCTTCTCATACATTCTTTCTTTCTTTCTTTCTTCTTTTTCATTTTGTATTTTTCATTTGCTTACCTCTTTCTTCTCATACTTTCTTAGATTTACTCTTTCTTCTTTTCTGCATATTTTTCTCTTTCATTCATTCATTCATTCATTATTTCTTACTTTTTCTTACCTGTTCTTTTCCATACAAGCCACAAGTATGAGAAAAGCAATGCGAAACTAAATCACGGCACAGTAGAAATGGTCAACCAGAGAGCTTGTTAACCATTACCCCACCGCCGCCTAAAAAAAGTACTGTTACTGTAAATGTTTCATTTATTATTATTCCATCTTGTTTGAGATCTTACTTTCACTCTCACACACACACACTCTCTCTCTCCCTCGTGTGCTCTCTTTTAATGACCTTCTTTCTTTCTTTCTTTCTTTCGTACGTTTTCATCGCTTTTCTTCCAAGGAACTTTCACTTACTTTCTTTCTCTGTATTTGACTCTTACTCTCTCTTTCTTTCTGTATCTCTCTCTACCTGTATATCTGCATGTCTCTCTCTTTCTCTCTCTCTCTTTCTCTCTCTCTCTCCTTCTCTCTGTATAACTGATATTTTCTTTCTCTGTATTTGACTCTTTCTCTCTCTCTTTCTTTCTGTATCTCTCTCTACCTGTATATCTGCATGTCTCTCTCTTTCTCTCTCTCTCTTTCTCTCTCTCTCCTTCTCTCTGTATAACTGATATTTTCTTTCTCTGTATTTGACTCTTTCCCTCTCTTTCTTTCTGTATCTCTCTCTACCTGTAATACTGCATGTCTCTCTCTTTCTCCCTCTCTCTCCTTCTCTCTGTATAACTGATATTTTCTTTCTCTGTATTTGACTCTTTCCCTCTCTTTCTTTCTGTGTCTCTCTCTACCTGTATATCTGCATGTCACTCTCTTTCTCTCTCTCTCCCTCTCTCTCTTCTTTCCCCGTTACTCTTCATTCTTTCTTTTATTCACAAATTCTATCTTTCTTTTTTCTTTCTTTCTTTCTTCATTTCTTTCTTTCTTTCTTTCTTTCTTTCTTTCATTTGTTATTTCACTTTCATGCTTTTACACGAGCCGGGGCAGATACGAACGCACGTGCACCCCTCTCTCACGCACACGCACACAGATGCATGCAAAAACAAGCACACTTTTCTGCAAACCAGGCCTTACACTCGACTCGCCACCCACCCACTTCGTTTTTAACTTACAACTCCTCCCCTTTCCTCTTTCTTCCATGCCAGCTCTCCTAAATGTATCCCACCTTACTCTTCTTTTTAATCCTTGCTCTCCTTTTTTTCAACTTTTTTATTTCTCATCCTTTTCACCCTTCTGTTAATAGCAGAACAATCGCATCTGCCGTGGCCTGATCTCTTACTCCCCGCCTTCTTAACATCGATTGCTCCACCGCCAACCAATACCGTCCCAGACTTCTTTTTATCCCCTCCTTTCTCTGACCATCTCTTTGAAACTCACCACCCCCACACCAAAACCTTCATGTCCTACCCGAGTTTTACGGTGGGGGTGGTTGTGTTGTTTTCATTTTCCTTTCATCCACTACGTCTATTCTTTGAACGCGAGCGCGCTCACACACACACATTTTTCTCTCTCTCTTTCTTTTTTTTTCTCTCTCTCTCTCTCTCTCTCTTTCTCTGGCAATCTCTCTTTAACTCTTACCTTCTCTTTCCTGTCAATCTCTCTTACGCTCTCTTTCTCTGTCAGACACTGACGTTCTCTCTCTTTCCCTGTGAATCTCTCTCTCTCTCTCTCTGTTTCTTCTCTCTGGTTCGATCTTTATAAAACTCTCATTTTATATCTCTCTTTCTCTAACAATCTCCTTCACACCCTCTATTTCTCTCTCTATGCTATCCTCTCTTCATACCACTCTTTCTCTGTCAAATCTCTCTCTCTCTTTCTCTCTCTTTGTTAATCTCTCTCTTTTTCTGCCACTCGCTTTCACTATCTCTTGCTCTTTCTATCTCTCTCAATCTCTTACCCTCTATTTCTCTCTCTCTCTCTCTCTCTCTCTTGTTTTCACTATCATTTTCCTTTCTTAATCCCCTCTCTCTCTCTCTTTCCCTGTTGGTCAGTCTCAAGATTTCTCTCTCCTGCTTTCTGTATCACTCTTTCTTTTAGTGTTAATCTCATTCAATAAATCTCGCTATATTTCTCTGTCCCTCTCCCTCTCTTTCACTCTCCCATTAACTGCCTACTCTGTCAATCTCATTCGTTCCCTCTATCTCTCCCCGTCAGTATCACCCTCTGTCTGTCTCTCTCTTTCTTTCATTCTCATACTCACAAGCAGAGACGGAAATATAAGAAAGCACGCAAACGCACACACACACACATACATATAATATATATATATATATATATATATATATATATATATATATATATATATATATATGTGTGTGTGTGTGTGTGATTTGGTAAGTAAGGAGCAGGTGAATAGCTACGCTTGCGAATGTGTGTACGCGTGTTGGGTAGTTTTCAATATCGATGATAAGCCTGGTCATTCCAGCAACGCGCCTGTTTTGTCTTCCTGTCTGTCTGTCTGTCTGTCTGTTTATCTAGTGTTTACCCCCCCTCCTTCACGATTAACGTGTGTGTGTTTTAAAACCTATTTACATCAAGCAATCTGTCCTTCTTTTTTTTTTTTTTAACTACACTCATATTTTTGAAGGCAAAGAGAGTGTAGTTTGCATCTCGGTTTAAATCACTGGATCACATATTCCTCCGAAATCTCTGCATGCCTCGTCTCTCAATCAGTCCACCTGACATCTTGGCTATCAATTTATTTGATCTATCTATCTATCTATCTATCTATCTATCTATCTATCTATCTATCTATCTATCTATCTATCTCAGTCTGCACATATCTACCTAACTACTCCAGTCTGTTCATATCTACCTCAGTCCGCATCTATCTATTTATCGATCTATCAATCAATCAATCTCACTAGCTCTTTATCTCTCATTCTATCTATCTATCTATCTATCTATCTATCTATCTATCTATCTATCTATCTATCTGCATATCTAAGTATTTATCGTAATCTTGTCATATCTATCTGCCTCGCCGTCTTCTTTCTTTCTTTCTTTCTTTCCTGTATCTCTCTCTATATTTCTTTCCATTTTAATCTATCTATCTATCTATCTATCTATCTATCTATCTATCTATCTATCTATCTATCTATCTATCTCAGCCTGTTCATATCTATCTATCTATCTATCTATCTATCTATCTATCTATCTATCTATCTATCTCAGCCTGTTCATATCTATCTATCTATCTATCTATCTATCTATCTATCTATCTATCTATCTCAGCCTGTTCATATCTATCTATCTATCTATCTATCTATCTATCTATCTATCTATCTCAGCCTGTTCATATCTATCTATCTATCTATCTATCTATCTATCTATCTATCTATCTATCTATCTATCTATCTACCTGTTCATATCTATCTATCTATCTATCTATCTATCTATCTATCTATCTATCTATCTATCTATCTATCTATCTATCTAATGGTTAGCAATCTTTTTCCACTCCCCATTCTTTTCATTAGGAATCCATCTTTACTTACCGACTTATCAAGCAACAAACAATTCTCCATAATGACGATCCCCGTTATTATGTAAGCTGGCATGCGATTTTATCGACCTACCGACTCATCTCTTTATTTGTACAGAACTAATTCTCTACCATTCTTCAATTCTATCTCTCTCTCTCACTTCCTCTTTCCCTTTCTCTCTCTTTTACGCCATCTCTCTCTTTCTCTACCTAGCTAACTACGTACCTACGTACCGACCGATTTATCTCTATTTATCGAGTAGATCTGATTGTCAGCTCCATTCCGCCAGCACTACAAGATCACCAATGGAAAATCCATTCCATTGTTTTTGCAAGATTATCGATTAACTACACACGCCATTCCATGCAGTATAGCCATAACCTAGATAGACTGATTGATATAGATAGATAGATAGATAGATAGATAGATCAATCGATCGATCTATCGATAGATAGATCGATCGATCGATAGATAGATAGAATGAAAGAAGTTGAATGAAAGATAGATAAATAGATAAATTGAAATAGATAGAAATTGAATGAAAGATAGATAGATAGATAGATAGATAGATAGATAGATAAATAGAATGAAATAAGTTGAATGAAAGATAAATAAATAGATAGATTGAAATAGAAATTGATAGATAGATAGATAGATAGATAGATTGAAATTGAAAGAAAGAAAGAATGATAGAGATGGAGGGAGATAGCGAGAAAAAAGAAAGAGGCGGCAAACAGATATAAGGAGATAAGAGATATAGATAGATATACAGAGATTAATATATATATATATATATATATATATATATATATATATATATTAATATATATATATATATATATATATTACACGAATCATTCATACAAAAAGCAGATAGTGAAGTTAATGATTCATGTAATGTAAATTGAACTGCACTACATACTTGATATATATATATATATATATATATATATATATATATATATATATATATATATATATATATGGTGAGAGATATAGATAGATAGATAGATATATAGATAGATAGATAGATAGATAGATAGATATGGAGAGACTGAAACGGACCGCTTGTCTAGTCATGGTGAAAGCGAAGATAAATATCTATCTATCTATCTATCTATCTATCTATCTATCTATCTATCTATCTATCTATCTATCTGTCTATCTATCTGTCAGTCTAGGTCTTTTCATATCTCCCTATCTCTTTTCATATCTATCTACCTATCTATGTATCTATCATTATCTATCTCGCCAGCAGACTACATACTTACCTATTAAATTTATATATATATATATAATATATATAGAAATATATATATATAATATATATGAATGGAAATATATATATATATATATATATATATATATATATATATATATATATATATATATATATATATATATATATATAGCGAGCGAGAAAGAAAGAAAAAGATAGATAGATATGAAGAGACTGAAACGGATCGCTTGTCTAGCCATGGTGAAAGCGAAGATATCTATCGATCGATCGATCGATTTATCTATCTATCTATCTATCTATCTATCTATCTATCTATCTATCTGTCAGCTTTTCTCTCTCTCTCTCTCTCCCCCTCTCTCTCCATCTATCTGTCTAGGTCTTATCTCCCTATCTCTTTTCATATCTATCTGCCTATCTTTATCTATCTCGCAAGAAGACTACCTACTTACCTATTAAATTCTCATATATATATATATATATATATATATATATATATATATATATATATATATATATATATATATGTATATATATATATATATATATATATATATATATATATATATTTCCTTTTCGCCATTTAAGTGCATGATTGCTGTAATTACGTTCTTGGTCATTAGCATTTACTTAGTTTCATGAGGCGCTGTCAGTCGAGAGGATTTTCAACGTGTTCTTCAATGTCGATGTACACTTCAGCTGGGAATCCCACTTAAATCTCCTTCTCTCTAGATTAGGTCAAATAATAATAAGGACAATTTTAAGGATGAAACATTCTTCTTCAATCTCCGATCATACATTATTGCATATCCTATCCCCATCTTCAAATTTTCTTTTTCAATCTCCCTAACAGTTCGTAATGCGCATGCGCGCTCTGACACACGCACAAAAGCACGAATGTAGCGAAGTCGGATAAAAAAAAAAAATTAAAAATATATTAAAAACAATGACATTACATCTCCCGCCTAGGTTAAAACAATATAGATTAACTCATAAATAATACTGAGTTCTCTATTCAAGGATCCAATAAGATTCACGGGCCATGCAAAAAAAATTACAGATACGCAATAAAAATTTATTTAACTTTTTTTTTTAAAGAGTTTAACTCTCAACTTTTTTCACTGAAAAAAA
>OZ038512.1:3842543-3880043 GCA_964036315.1 Acanthosepion esculentum | reverse complement strand
CAAACACACAATTCCTGCTATTTATTACATGTTCTGCAATAGCAGAGCCAGAAGAATTGGTTAGGTGGCTTTTCCTGTCATGCGCATTCAAAATCCGCTTTTGTGGTCATATCCATACAAGTGAATATGTTAGCTCTATCACTGATATTGAGCGCTTTCTAAAAAATACAGCGCATATATAATAAATAGAGAAATTATATAGATAGACGACGGACAAGTTTCACCGATTAAGCTTTTAACATTTTTCTTGAGAGTAATAGGGATGTTAATATCCCAATAATTCTAGAAACATGCACAAAACCAATACATCAGTTAAAAAGTAAAAATAAAATCATCCTTGATAATGGCTAAAAGTAAAGCCGAAAGCGCTTGGAATTACAAATCATTTGGAAAAATTTCTACACACACTTTGTCCGGAGAAGAAAATACTTTTGTGTATATACGAAAAATTAAATAAAATGCTCAATCACAGTACCTTATCTACCGGTTTAATAAAACAATATATATATATATATATATATATATATATATATATATATATATATATATATATGTGTGTGTGTGTGTGTGTGTGTGTGTGTGTGTGTGTGTGTGTGTGTGTGTGTGTATCTCTCTGTGTGTGTGTGTGTGTGTGTGTGTGTGTGTGTGTGTATATATATATATATAATATATAGTTTACGAAAAACTAGGTAATCCGTATGGGTAGTCCCAAGGAGGATAAAATCCAGAGAGCTCAGTGTAAATCAGAGCTAATAATTTATATAAAAATAAAAACAGACCACTTTAAGGTTCCATGTAATAAATTATTTCACCACAGCCCTTTTAAAGGACCGCGGATCATCAGACTTTACTTCCAAAGGTTGAAACGAAAAATGAAAAGAAATTTACACATTTTTGACGGGCAGTACTAAGCATTTGTAAATTAAAGAAGTGAGGAAGTGAGGGGGGAGAGAGAGACATGATTGAGTTAGATGTAAAATTTCTATTCTCTCAAATTTAAATTGTTTGAGGAAGTCAAGACATTGACACATTACATCGGTTAACTTAACGGAAGTTATATATTGATATGGAAGGGAGAGAGGAGAAAAAAGACATGAAGAGAAAAAGAGAGAAAGAAGTCATGAGAGAAAGTGTCACTAACTTTCTTTGGAATGAAAGGCCCGAAATAGACGCTGATGTTTTGCTTTGAGAGTTCATAAATATTATAATGTTTGATATAAATTTGAATGTTTAAACAGTCTATTAAGAATTTAATATATATATATATATATATATATATATATATATATATATATATATATATAGAGAGAGAGAGAGAGAGAGAGAGAGAAACTTGTGTAAATTAGTTAAAACAAAACTATCCTCGATTGGATTTAAATCAATAGATTTTCCGGGTCAATCTATAGTACTTTGATTTTCTCACTGTTAAGGCTTGCCATTGTGTTCGTGCAGCGTTACAATTTTCGTACGCTTCCTTGGAGTAACGTCCATCGAAGACAATGGCCGTAGGACAACTAATCGACAGTTGAGACAATAGTGTATGGGCGTAATAAAAAGCAATCATTTTTTTCAAGACCAAACAAATTTCATCATACACATCGATAATAAATTCATATTACTGTACACCACTGCAAATGACCTAATCAGAGGAAAAAATAAAAAAACGATTACATCCTGTCACTCCAGTGGGTTTAAAACTGACTGTATGTTGAAGGAAAGGAAACTAAAGCCGTTGTTTCAATTAATTTGAAAAAGGGTATATATATATATATATATATATATATATATATATATATATATATATATATATATATTATATATATAAATATAAAAGTGGACATGGAAGTCAGCACTTAGAGGCGACAGTCTGTTTTTTCATGCTAGTGCAATCGTCAGGCGACTAGTGCGGCTATATATATATATATATATATATATATATATATATATATATATATATGATTAACATAACTAAAATTTACATACGCACATATCTATCTATCTATTCACACACACACACACACACACACACACACACACACATATATATATATATATATATATATATATATATATATAGGATTAATATAACTAAAATTTGCCAAACATATCTATCTATCTATCTATCTCAGTCTTTTCATTATCTATCTATCTATCTATCTATCTATCTCAGTCTTTTCATTATCTATCTATCTATCTATCTATCTCAGTCTTTTCATTATCTATCTATCTATCTATCTATCTATCTATCTATCTATCTCAGTCTTTTCATTTTCTATCTATCTACTATCTATCTATCTATTTTATCTCAGTCTTTTCATTTTCTATCTATCTATCTATCTATTTTATCTCAATCTTTTCATGATCTATCTATCTATCTATCTATCTATCTATCTATCTATCTATCTATTTAATCTAAACCAGGCATATGTCTATAAGTTTTAGTTTAGTGTGAACCAGACATTTGTCTACTTTCTAGACTCTATAATGTAAATCTGGGGCATGTCTTCTTTTTTCACTCTATCTGTTCCTCTTGCCTTCAATATGTCTTGTGTGTGTCAAATTTTCCAAGCCCTCTCTCCTTATTAGGTGTCCAAGATTTTTCAGTTATTTTTTGTAACCTTAAGCACGCGTGTTTTTTTCACTGAAACTAAATCATTACCCATAAATTTTGTTCATGGTATTGTCATCATCCTTCTGTAGAGACCACATTTCAGTTTCTTCGAGTATCCTCTTCATCTCTGAAGAAATTGTCCAGCATTCTCACTCATATATCGTAGGATTTTCACTACATAGTAGCTTAGTATTCTTTTTTTGTTCCTAACGAAATTTTCCTGTTAATACTTTGCTTAGCGTTTGGAAAGCATTTTCCGCTATTCTAATATGCCTTCTGATTTCTGTGTCCCATTTTCCATCGTCTCCTATCAAATAGGTAAATTTCTCTATTTGCTTGATATTGAAATCTTCAATATGTAACTTGCATCGGGACTAGACTCTTCCAAAACCTGCTCACGTCATCCATCTTATCGCCGGTTAGCTTTGAAAGAGTTGGCGGTGAAAGAAAATCAGAGCTGAAGAAAGTGCTGATGGCATGAATTTGATTAAGGTGGACCTCAACTTGCCAGGAAGGGACCCACACACTTGATTTCATGACCTTCCTCTGCGGCACATATGGAATGAGACGTGCCGACTCCAGTTATAAAACTGCAACAGACTGCTGCTAACTCTGTTATAATTTCGAGTGGCGCCTTCTGTAGCATGTCCGTCAGGCGTAGCTCTTTTCATCCGCTGGTTCAACCGTTGAGATCTATTGTAATCGTCATCCACTTGTCCCACCGTTCAGATCTTTGGGGTTGGCTGTGCTTAGTCTTGGTTCTCGTCTTCGACCTTACCGCCAAGGATGGATCTAACAGTATTTTAGAACTCTCCACAGATTCGCTCTCAAAGTCTGCTCCCTTGGCTTCGTGTTCGTGCATTTTTGACGTATTTCAATTAAAGGTTGTATGTTTGATCTTTTTAGCCGATATTCATTGCTCTTGCTTATTAATCATTTGGAGAGGAGATGGGCGCCGCCAAGCTATATAAAAGCCCTCTGAAACGACCACGTGGAAGAAGAATCAATATATATAGATATGAATATATGACGTGATATCAAACATGCAGTAGAATTTATCGATTTTTTTCATCGTGACGCCGGAGATGAACGATATCTGCTTCGGGAGTCTCGACGATGGCTGCCACGACAAAGAGGTTTACGAGCGGCAAAATTCGGACTATGTTGTACATCTTTTTCTTTTCGTTTTTTCTTTCTTTTTTTTCTTTTCTTTTCTTTTCTGTTTTTTCTTTCGTTTTTTCTTTTTTTCTTTTCTTTTTTCTTTTTTCTTTTCTTTTTCTTTTCTTTTCTTTTTTCTTTTCTTTTCTTTTTCTTTTCTTTTTTCTTTTCTTTTTTCTTTTCTTTTCTTTTTCTTTTTTTTTCTTTTCCTTTCTTTTTCTTTTCTTTTTTCTTTTCTTTTTTCTTTTCTTTTCTTTTTTCTTTTTTCTTTTCTTTTTCTTTTCTTTTCTTTTTTCTTTTTTTCATTTCTTTTTTCTTCTCTTTTCTTTTCTTTTTTCTTTTCTTTTTTTCTTTTCTTTTTTCTTTTCTTTTTTCATTTCTTTTCTTTTTTCTTTTTTTATTTCCTTTTTCTTTTTTTCATCATGACGCCGGAGATGAACGATATCTGCATCGGGAGTGACGACGATGGCTGCCACGACAAAGAGGTTTACGAGCGGCAAAATTCGGACTATGTTGTACATCTTTTTCTTTTCTTGTTTTTTTCTTTTCTTTTTTTCTTTTCTTTTTTCTTTTCTTTTCTTTTCTGTTTTTTCTTTCGTTCTTTTCTTTTCTTTTCTTTTTTCTTTTCTTTCTTTTTCTTTTCTTTTCTTTTTCTTTTCTTTTTTCTTTTCTTTTTTCTTTTCTTTTTTCTTTTCTTTTTTCTTTTCTTTTCTTTTCTTTTTACTTTTTTCTTTTCTTTTTTCTTTTCTTTTCTTTTTCTTTTCTTTTTTCTTTTCTTTTTTCTTTTCTTTTCTTTTCTTTTTACTTTTTTCTTTTCTTTTTTTTCTTTTTTCTTTAATTCTTTTCTTTTTCCTTTTTTTCTATTCTTTTATCTTTTTCTTTTTTCTTTTCTTTTCTTTTTTCTTTTCTTTTTTCTTTTTCTTTTCTTTTTCTTTTCTTTTTTCTTTTCTTTTCTTTTTTTCTTTACTTTTTTCTTTTCTTTTTTCTTTTCTTTTCTTTTCTTTTTCTTTTTTTAACAATATTCGTCTTTGTCGCTTGTAACGCAAGCTGATACAAATAAGTCTTTCGCGTTAATCGTGATAGAGAAAGACCCTGACAAATCAACAAAGGCAACATGGACGTCGACACAAACAAAAGGGAAAGAAGAGAAAAAATCGAAGAAAAAAATGTTTACACGAATAATTGAAAATATTTACATGGTTAAATACAAATTTGAACGATTAAACGAAAATACAACACCGCCTTCGTACGTACGCACGAAAAATTCCATAAAATAAGAAAAAGAACCATCTCGACTGTGGTCCCTTTTTTTTGCATAACGATCTAATGTAGGTACCCCCAACGAGGTAAATAATTTGTTCATTTAACTCTAAATAACTTCACTTTTCGCCTTCCGTAGAAAAAATTATGGTCACGTAATCTGTCAATATGTCATTCAACACTTGTCAAGTGACGCGAAAGGTTATGACCTGCTTTGTTTTATTTTCAAATTACATCTTTTCAGCGCAGTAGCTAACTCAAACGGTTCAAAATATTTTAAATAAACATTATAATTTCTGATTTTCTTAAAATAAGTTTGGGAAAAATGATCATTGATTTTTAAAAGAATTTCAAAGTGAGATTTTCATCTTTTTTTATAAAATGGAAAAAAATGGATGCCATAATCGATTATCTGTCAATTTGGCTGACTCAAAAAAAAAAAAACAAGATTTTTAACGAAAATTTCGGACGTGCTCGGAACGATTAAAAAATGTAAAAAAAATACCCCCAAAATATTTTGATCTTTCCTCTTAATAATAACATGACCATTTAGACGATAAAATTTTGTTTTCGTCAAGTTTGGCGTCTTTTTCATCATGCTATACTCTTTTTTAGCGATCTCATGGAGGTACCTAATCTAATGAGTTCTTTTTTCTAAGAGCGAGTGAAACCAAATAAGCAAATAACATTCTCTGTTTTTGTTTGTAAGTGTCGGCTTATGGTTTATTATTATCTTTTTAACGTATTTTCTTTCCACTGAGGAATTTAGAGCCTCATGAGTAATGTTCAATGAACACCCCGGTCTGGGTTAATCTGCACGTCGACGTTTCTCCAGAACGAAATTTCTAACCCTCCTATACTGTGCAGTCGACAAAATCAAAAAGAAACAACGCGCATGCGCGAAATTAAAAATATAAAATGGCGGCAATTTACCCCTAGCAACCTATAGATTCGGAGATTAATCCCCCTTGGTCCTTTGTCTTAAAAAAAGAAGAAAGATCTCTGTTGCTCTGGCAAGACGGTGTCTTCAGTAGTCAAAAGAAAAAAATATTCTCGACGGTCATTATCAGGAATGTCATCCAGCAAATTCAGAGAATCATTAACGAGGACAACCGGGAAGTCAAGGAGGGCCATTGACAATCAGATCCATATCCGTGTGTCGGAGTCATCAATCAAACATGAAGAGGACTGATTAATTTGCTTTTTACGTCTTATCAACCCTTTTCATGTTATTTAAAGCCAGAATCTTTTTTTATATTGTAATTTTTTAAAGAAAATAATTTCTTGATACAAGTCTAAATAACCCATAGTTGGGGGAAAAGTTGCACTTTAGTGAATATAACGAACCCGACTGGAACTGAAACTCGGCTGACTGATTAACAATTTCAAGTCATTATCCATTACACCAACCGCACATTCAAAGTTACAGCACAGGGTAGTCCCAAGCAGTGACCCATCTAGGTACTGACAAAGCTCGACGTTGCTTAACTTCGGTGATCATACAGGAACGGCCGTTTCTACGTGATGTTGCTTTAAGCCCATTATACCACCCGCACATCCAAGTTTACAGCACTTGGTTGTCTCAAGTGGTCACCCATCTAGGCACTGACTCGGCTCAACGTTGCTTAACATCGGTGATCGTACAGAACCAGTTTTTCAATTTGATGTTGTTTTAAGCCCATTATACCACCCGCACATCCAAGTTTACAGCACCTGGTATTTCAAAGCGGCCACCCATCTAAGTACTGACCCGGTTCGACGTTGCTTAACTTCGGTGATCCTACGGGATCGTGTGTTTCTACGTGATGTGGCCTTAAGTCAATTATACCACCCGCACATCCAAGTTTACAGCACTTGGTATTCTCAAGTGGTCACCCATTTAGGCACTGACAAGGCACGACGTTGCTTAACTTCGATGATCGTACGGTTATACTGCATAGATATATTTTGTGTATTTATTTAAGAATGCGATTTGTTTTCTTTAAATTCTGTAAAAGCAATGTTTACTCTGCTCAATAATATGATCAGCTGTAATTGAAATTTATTTCTCAAATACCTGACGCAGCCTATAGACTAAGAAATGAATATAGGTTGCCACACACACACACACACACACACACACACACACACACACACACACACACATTGTAAGTGCGAGTGGAAACCTATCAATCAGCTGACAGATCGTTTAACCGGTGTATCTGCGATTATGTTTGTGTGTTCGTATAGTGGAAGGCAATATATATATATATCATAATAGCGGATCGATTACAAATTAAAATTCAGATTAATTTATTGATTTTAAACGGAAAGGAAGAATACAAATTCTCTGTTGTTCATTTCATTTTCTTATCTTCAACATAATTTTGCTTCTCGTTGGCCGACAACGCCCATGACATTCAATTCTTTCAGTGTGAAAAACATAGCAAATAACAATATATATATATATATATATATATATATATATATATATATATATATATATATATATATATATATATATATATATATATATATATATATATATGTTTCATTGAAACAAATAGATAATTTGTATGTATTTATTTTTAAATTGATCCTTTCCAGTTGTCTAATCAGTTTCGTGATGTTAAGGTGACATTCATCAAGGAAGGGACCGTAGTTTTTGTTAACCCAAGTACTTTCGATCTTTTCAGAGGTCATCTTCAGGAGTAAATTACAAAGAAAAACTTATTGTACCTGCGATAAATATCTATATTTTTCAATGAAACATGACAATAAGTTTGTGTTTGTAATTTACCTCTGAATATGATCATATGCCTTCCCTAACCACCTTATAGACCCCCAAATTAGACTATTTCTCCCCAAAGTAAGTAATAACGATAGTGAACACACAGTCAAAAATCACATAAACATTTAGTACAAAAACCAAATGCACATTAACTACAAACAAGACGAATCCTCACTAAGACATATTATAAAGAAATACACGACCCCAATTGACCCGAATAAAAAAATCAAATTAAATATCTATTATAAAAAAATTAAAGACAGCTAACATTATCCTCAAAAATAACAACACACCAGCTAAGTCAAAATTAGAAAGAACGAACATTATCTATGAATTCAATGCTTGTGAAGGAACTGTGTTCCTGATCAAACCGGACTCATAAATAATTACATCGGTTACACAACTACATGCTTATCAAGACGTCATACGTTACACCTATCTGACCACAGCTCCATTAGAACGCATTTAAACACACACACAAACTTACCAGACTCCATTAGAAACATATTAGTAGAAAACACAAATATATTAACTTCATCCACCTGTAAAAAAAGATTAAAAATAATGGAAGCTTTAATAATAAAAAAGAAAAAGCCAACTATAAACAATATTATCTATGAACAAGGCCGCAATGTGCTAACCGTATTCGGAAATTAAAAACATCTCTACAACACACTAAAACATACACATAATGCACACACTCAATTAAGCTGAAAAATCGAATCATCCTTGATAATGGCTAAAGGTATAGCCGAAAGCGCTCGGAAATATAAAACATTTGGACAGTTCCTAAACACACTTTGTCCTGTAAAGAAAGCTCTTGTTCGAACACAAGAAAAATTAAATAAAAAGCTTAACCATAGTACCTTGTGTGTCGTTTTTAATAAAACATATATATATATATATATATATATATATAATGAAATGTATTAAGTCTGAGAATTATTTAATATATTTTCTGTTTATACGTTATTTTTAGAGATATAATTTATTTAAGTAAATGCTCTGTTTTGAATTAAACATTATTAATTACATTTCGCGGCTTGAATGCTAGAGAAATTTTGTAGAAAATATGTGCTCCCCGGCAGTAATCTAACCTGTAACCCTTATGGGAATCGTCGTATAGCCTGACGCGTGGTTACCATTCAGCCACAGAGAAGCGCCTGTTTAGCTAAGTTCGAATTACACTTTATAAACACACACCTTCGATGATTTTTCTCGACCGATCATTTCTGCTCACGAAACGTATCTTAACGTAAACAATGACAACATATATTATGAAATGGATTATATCCTTCAATTATTTAATATATTTTCTGTTTATCTTTGAAGCTGTGTCATTATAAACAGTAATTCGGACTTTGCTAACCAGACGCTTCTCCCTGGCTGAATAATGACAGCAGGTCAGACTACATGACAGTTCCCATAAGGGATACAGGTTCAATTCCTGTCACACTTATCTACGAAACTTCTCGAACATTTAGGCCGGTAAATGTAATTAATACTGTTTAATAAAAACAGAGCACTTACTGAAATAAATTATATCTATAAAGATGCCGTCTAAACAGAATATATATATATATATATATATATATATATATATATATATATATATATATATATATATATATATATATATATATCGAGGATAGATGTATAACTAAGTGGAAAAAGGTTTCGTTAATTTAATAGCAAATTTAATAGGAAATAAAAAAGGTGGGTATAAAAATAAATAAATATAATATGTCTATATTATTCAATGAAACAAATATACATATATATATATATATATATATATATATATATATATATATATATATATATATATATATCAGCAGATTTTCATTTAAACATGTTTCATTGAATAATATAGACATTTGGATTTAGTTATTTTTATACTGATCCTTCCCAGTTAAGATGAAATTCATCACAAAAGGCGCTATAGTTTTTGTTAAGCCACGCACTTTCGATCTTGACAAAGAAATGAAAATCTGTATTCCGTTGCATATAACATTTATATACTAAACCCATTTTAGCCAATCTGTGATTATATATATATATATATATATATATATATATATATATATATATATATATATATATATATATATATGAAAATTTCTCAAAGTTAACTTTTAGAGAAGACAATATTTATAAATAAATGACAATAAGAAAACAGTAACTACTGACGCGTTTCACTGAACTGAACCCTTTATTTCGCTCGCTGTGATCCACGTCCCATGTTTAATGGATGTCAGTTATCAGTTAGCTCCTGTTAATTCCCCTCACCAACTTCTCCACTGCCTTAACCGGGTATTGAACTGAGGGTCAGTTGGAGACCATGTGGTACGTAGTGCACCACTTCTCTCTATTCGATCCTTCAAAAAGTATGTTGGTTCTGCACAAAACCTTCACCACTATAATCAAATCATATGTTCTGGTGTCTGGCTGTCGGTTCCTAGGAACTGAACTGCTTGACCCTTACATTGAATACGACGGGAGAGTCCACTATATATATATATATATATATATATATATATATATATATATATATATATATATATATATATATATTTAACTGGCCACGCGTATTCGAGGACACCCATCTACTCGGGCAGCTAGCCAATCCCTATTGCAGACGCTTGCTCAGGCGCATTTGTGTTTGTTCAACGCCCACAGAGCCAACATGTGGCTTATACTGCAACAATGCTTAACAGACCTTAGTTACAGTTTCTGTGAAAGAGCGTGTTATCTAACGTGATCAATAATTTGAACAAAGCCAACACGCTCAAGTCCTCGGCCACGATGACTTCTGACTTCGTGCTAGCAGAGTTATCGACGGTACCCAAGGGTTCCGTCACAAAGCTTGGGTTAACCCGAGATATGGTTTTCAGGCGATCTCTCTCTCTCTCTCTCTCTCTCTCTCTCTCTCTGTATATATATATATATATATATATATATATATATATATATATATATATATATATATATTAGAGAATGTTCAAATACTTATTGAGGACCGACTGGAAGTTTTTGCAAACACACTGCTCATTAAGGCATGATCATCTGCTCGACAAGTAAACCGGCTCTTCTTGTAGATTTACCCGGTAAGAAGAAGCAATTACTATCGCTGCCATAAATCTGGTGTGTTTCAAAGGATGAATGTCACAATAAAAGGCTTAATGAGCCAAATGCAAATGAATGCCTGAAGGAACTTGAACTCGCTTACGTTTCTTTACAACCTAAACCAGCATTCCATCAACCAGGACAATTGAGGTTTTATTAATTTCTCCATGAAACAATTTGAAACTTTTTAATTTAGTAATAGTGAAAGATACTTTTCAAATATTAGCGTTTTAAGAAACAGAAACATTTCTTGAGAAATAAAAAGACTGCTTAACTGCTACATAATTTCCATACTCAGAAGTGAATAATGGAGAGATTACTCACAGATGAAGCGGAAACTTGAAGCAGGACAGTTGTGCTTCTACAGCAGTGTTGTGGTGGGATCCACCTAATCTGCATAGGTGACTACCAATTATATAAATAATGGTTGATACCGGAAGACGAGGGAAAGGAATCACAAGATCCAACTAGAGACTCTGATCGACTGCGACTAGTCAACACATTCTCCAGGAACGTCTTCCCAGAAATATACAGAAATACTATATGTACTTATTGTGTACACTTCCTTGTTATAATACATTCTTGTTCTAAGTACATTTTGTGTTGCATTATTATTCCATGCAATAGGCAAGACTCAACAAGCAGGATGCTGAGAATCCTATGAACGGAGAACGTGATCAACGAAGACGTTTTAAGAAAAAGCGAAAACAAAATGCACGCTTTTACTTAAAATCAGAAAGAGGTAGTTGAAATTTATGTTATACATGTTCACCGTAGTCTGAATGTAGAATCCAACGTAGTTGTTCAATGAAACAACACCAATATCTAGTAGCAGCTGTTCAATAATTCTTAAGGTATTCCATATAAGAGGTTGGCATTGAATATTCGGAGAAAGTAGCAAAGCGTAGTTCAGTAGTTCTTCTGGTCATCGATATCAGAGGTCGGCAGTGGATATTCGGAGAGAAAACAAAATGGCCGCCTTTATACACGTCGGATTGAATATTTTAAGTCTTCTGATTGGTTAACCTTCTATTGGCGAACTATAAAATGAGTCAGTTCATTTTGGTTAGCTCACTAGTATATAGGGTATCCAAAAAAACTAACAATTTCTAGAGCTCATAATGGAGAATATGAGGTTGGATTGTTGTTTGTTAGTTGATTTTGTTTAGTGGCACATCAACACCTCTATGGGTCATTTAATGCCGAAATCATAATATTTTGAACCCAACTGTATGCTTTCAACTCCAGATAAAATGTATTGTTGGTCATTTTCTTTTGAATATGTATTGTTAGTAATTTTACTATAAATAGGTACTGTTGGTTCGTTGATTTTGTTTAGAGGCACATCAACACCTCTATGGGTTATTTAATGCCGAAATCTAAATAATTTGTACATGATTTTATGCTTTCAGGATAAAGGTATTTCTTTTAAGATATATAATTTGTAGATCATAAAATGTATTTTTGGTAAATTTCCTATAAATATGTATTTTTTATATTTGTTTATTGTTGCATCGTCATTTTGCTATAAAAATGAATTGTTGCTCTTTTTTGTTTTCTGGTTCGATATTTGCGCATTGTCAGGACCCTAACTGGTGCTACCACCCCGGGTCAGGGCGGGAATGGGAATAACAGCAGTTAAGAGGTGGTTTTCTACTGCTCAAAACCTCCAATCTCCCGATTGGAGGCCTTACTGCTGGATGTAGTTTATCGTCAGACCCAGGACGACGAGAGGTTGGAAACTTTGACACTCACAAGACATACTGAAGGTATGAAGACGGAAACATCAGCAGAATTACCTAACGATCTTACGTAAATGGACGACTGACCAGCTATTAGAAGGCTTAGTAAAATAGGAAATTGTGGAGAGCAGTGTCTACTAACTTAGTAAAAGGACATGAAACATTGTAGTAGAAGAAAGGATAACCGGATGTTGCCTGAAGAAAATGAGTTCAAAATGAATGACTCATACGAACATTTTCATTTATATTAAAGTTTCTAATAGACGGGGTGGTTGTAATAAAATGGCGGCTAGAAATTTCTGTTATAATTTTCAGCGGTAGGTATTCGTTTATCTCGCGAGATAACGTATCCGAATTCAGTCCATTTAGGGTGAAACTGGAGTGACCTTCTGCCGGGCACAGGGCTGGGCCACGCCATAGGGAGGCCACGCGCTACCCAAACTACATGCTCTCGCCCCTCTCGGCTGTACCGAAAAGATCCCAAGGAATACAAGGCATTAGATTTGGAGTCGTCTTGGTTGCACACACACGCGAGCGCGCGCACACGCACACATAAACATAAACGCATACACACACACGCATACACACATGCACACATACACACACATACACGCATACATACACTCGCACACACACATACACACACGCGCGTGCGCGCGCGCACACACACATACACACGCACGTATGGATGAACGTCCATTTTCGTAATAGGCCTCGATAACTTTAACACGTTGTTTGATTGCCAAAGACTTAAGTTGTTAAATCTGAAAAAAAAAAGAAAAAAATATTAGACATTTAAACTTAATTCACATTTAAAATCGGTCTCACCCTGACCCGAATATGTTACGGTCTCAGCTATGGCCAAATAATAAACCCCCAAACAAAAGCAAAACCCTTTGAAAGTAAAAAATATATTTTTAATGTAAAACGACTAGCAATTCATTTTGATAGTAAAATGACCAAGAATACGTTTATAGCAAAATGACCAACAATATATTTTATCCGTAGCTGAAGGCATGCAATTGTGTTCAAAATATTTAGATTTCGTCATAGAGGTGTTGATATACCGTTAACGAAACTCAAACAAACAAAAATTATTTGTTTAATATTATTTATTTATTTATTTTCAATAAATAAATAATAAATGACAATGTCAATGTGTAACATTTTTCTAATTAAAGGGACACAACTCTCAATAGCTCATCTATATAATAAATGCGAATGTCAGGACTTCAATGTGTTATACTTTTTAAATTTTTCTCCTAAAAGCCGTTGACTAATATATCATACCATTTTAGAATCAGGCTGACTTTGTGAGGAAATTAAAACATTCTGCGATGGATCCAGACACGCAATTCTGAAATTTTGGATTCTCAGGTTTTTCTGACTCTGATTGAATACGGCGATTTTTTTACGTGATTTTTGCGACGAATTTTCTTGCACGGTCTCAGTTTTTATAACTTAGAAATAAATTTTGGAATAATCGAAATTAATTGCGAAATCCAGCGAAAGTCTCCCATGAAATAAAAAATAATTGTTTGTACGGAAAATAAGGACCTACGTACATGAAATTGTCTTTAAATTAAGTCGTGGCAGAAGAATAAGCTTAATTATTAATGAAATACTTAAATGCAGTAATGAGCAGCAGTTCTTCTGTAGTTTATTGTTGCCTATCGCATCTACTCCTCCCTACCTATTGTGATGAAGGCCCAATCAAGAGTCTTCCGCAGAAGATAGCTTAAATGCCACCCAATAGCTAGACTTTATGAATTTAAGCGCAGTACTAGATTGGCGGCAAGGTCTCATCATTTTACAGTTGAAATGGCTACATGTAACCGTAAGTTCTATGCTAATAGTTTCTTCGCTCGCACTTCTCGCTTGTGGAATCCTCTTGCTTCCATGTCAAATTTGATCTTCAAAAATGTAAATGCATAAGAATTTTCATTTGATAAAAACAAAACTAGAAAAAAATAATTCAAACAAATTTTTTAGGTAACATTTAATAATTGATATGGTCACACGGCAAAGACAGACGACACGAACCGAGTTTAAAAACAGACGATAAGTTTATTTTTAACTTACAAAAATGAATGAATTACGCAAATTAAATGCATTGTGTGCCAAATGATGGCTAATAACATGTATGTAAATTGTAAATTAACAATGGAAAATTAAAATAAGTCTTTTTACAATAAAAATTATAATGCTGCATAAAATCCCCAGAAAAAAAAAACTAAGATAAAATGAGGAAAAAATAAAAACTATTTCTCAGAATAGTTTTCAAAGAATAAATTTGGCACAATTTTCGAAGCAAAGTTCGTGGTAACAGCGAAGAATAGAACAAGTACGCCAGACGAAGACTTCCTTGATGTGGGAGCGACTTTGATGTTCCTTCCAATTCTCGTCTTGTAGTTGATTTCTTCTGCGTTACCTTTTCTTTTTGGACCGGGGCAACCTGGGTTCCTGCAGCAGCTGTTTGTCGATTCCGAAAATTAAGTTCATGGCCCCTATGGCTCTAAATACACAAATATATCGAAAATATTTTCTAAATTCAAAATTAAGTATCGTCTGCTTTTTCTCTGAAAGGCAGACGATGCATGCTCAAGCAGTTTAATTTTCTCATAAATGCAATGTTAGTCGTTATTTTTCTTTTTAATTATTGTACTGTTCTTGTTCTCCATCCTTTTTGTGATTTTTCCCACGTATTCTCTCACACTCAGTAACATATTGCGTATCAATGGCTTCAATGTCTTGCTTGAGGTGAAAGGACTAAAACACACACACACACAGACACACACACACACATACACATTTCTCTTTCTGTATACGATTCTATTTCGCGCGCTTTTAATCATCGACGCCTTCCCACCTCCATAGATGTGAATATCTTACGTAAAGTTTCTTTTAACCTTGATTTTAATATTGTTAAATGCACTAAGCTAGAAATATGTGAGACAAAAGAAGAGGAAATAAAGTAATCTTTATAAATATATATATATATATATATATATATATATATATAATTTCACAATTCATTCTCCAGCAATTTACAGCTTTTTAAAATAGACATGAAAGCGAAGACAATGTTAGATTCTGACGTCATTAGAGAAATCGCACGTAACATTTTCTGTATCGTGAAAACATCAAAAAGTAATGTTAATTTCGTCATAAACTTCCGTCTTTTCATATTCTGATATGAAAAAAGATTAAATTCTTTGTTCATTCATCATAATTAATTTAGATATTGTCCTAATTTAGGTATTACTCAGGTCTTTTCTTAATTCATATATTTGATGACGCTGAAATAGGATGTCTAATACGTACATTCGTTCATCGTTGTTCTCGGCAAGGTTTTTAGCTTAAAAACAGGAAAACCTTTTTGTGTGTCTTGATTTAATTCTTTTTGCCCATTAAACCCGTCTGAGTCTGCCGCGCTCAGCGTGTAATCGGGTGGGGTGGATAGCAGAAATATCGGACAAAAGTCATTAAAATTCACAGGAAACTATTCCTGATAGTAAGGTGCCATTACTAATGTTTCTTTAAAATGAAAACCAGAATACCATTTATGCTGGTTCCACTCGAACTGCTTTTTTCCATCAACCGCTGCATTGTGGAACCAACTCCCAAGAGGATGCTTCCCCTATCATTAACCTCTTAAACTGTTCATGTCTAGGGTCAAACGCTATCTTTCTCACATATTCCCTTAAATTGTGCCTTTTTACTCCGTAACCCTCTACCAGGAGTAGCTCTCGAGCCTTATACAGGGTGAACCTCATTATCAAGAAAATAAGACAGTTTTTGATTAGTATTCAGTTCCATCATAACTTTGTTATTCATTTCGGGGGATTAGTACTATTATTTTCATAGATTTCTGTAACACGAAGCATTATCAAATCTTGATTTTATACTAGCTTAAAAGCCGCCCTATCGAGTGGTATATAAGCTAACTCCTGCGGAGGGTACTTAATTGGGCCTTCGGCTTGTTCAAGAGTTTGAGAGTCTCTAGGTCTTTGCATATTCTCAGCATTGGAAGCTCACCCTGGTTACCGTTTGATCTGAGTTTTCATTTGC
The DNA here is from genome assembly GCA_964036315.1 of Acanthosepion esculentum. NCBI lineage: Eukaryota > Metazoa > Mollusca > Cephalopoda > Sepiida > Sepiidae > Acanthosepion > Acanthosepion esculentum. The sequence goes on along the minus strand of OZ038512.1, from coordinate 3,863,305 downwards.
ACGGGACTTTCTTTTCTTCTCTGTAACATTGTCTCCTTTGATTGCAATCTGATCTTCTGTTAGTGGAGATTTCTTTTTGCGAGGCATACTGCTGCCGTATGCGATAGGCAACAATAAACTACAGAAGAACTCAAAATTGTTTGCTGCATTTAAGTGTTGCATTAATATTTAAGTTAACCTTTTAAAACTTCAACCATGATTCTTCTGTCGCCACTTTATTTTAAAGACAATTTGATGTGCGTAGGTCCTTACATTTCGTACAAACAGTTATGTTTATTTCATGGGAAACTTTCGCTGGATTTCGCAATTAATTTCGATTATTCTTCAAATTTATTTCCGAATTTAAAAAAATAGAAATCATACAAAAAATTCGTCGCAAAAAATAACTAAACAATCGCAGTAATGACAACTTGAAAATCCCAAATTTCCTGATCTCCAGTCCGGATCGGATCCGAAATGTTTTTAATTTGCTCACGGAGTCGGCCTGTCTCCAGAATAGTATGGTATGTTAGGCTATCGATGGAGTATTATCAATGATTATTGTTAATTATTTCATTAGTAATTACTTTCGTCTTCATTTTTATTAGCTTAAAATCTATCTGCTGTTCTTATTACTTTTTGGTTCTTATTTGCTTTCATCCTGATCCTACGAGAGTAAGTTAAAAATTACCCTTTAAAGAAGTCAGGTGCATCAGCGGGTTGGACCTCCTGGCCATCAATTTCAGATCTTCGTTCTACAAGATGTCAATGGTTGATCCGACAGGTTGAAACTTGTCCGACCCAGCTGCGCTTGAAATGGTCACGCATGGGCAAAAAAAACAAAAAAAAACAAAAAGAATATATGCAGATATATAAACACCCACCCTAGAGAGAAAAAAGTATTTCTTGTCCCCAGGCAAAAATGTAGGTTCCGCGTTCGGAGAACGTCCCCAAACCACTAGCCGACTGATTGATCAGGTCCAGAAGTGAATAAACAGTAATTTTATTTAATCATTTCAGTATAAGCAAGGCAATAAAGCTACTAAGATGCAAGGGGTTACTGAGTGTTACAGACGATGAAAAAAGGAAAACATTATTAAGGAGAGAGAATAATAAAAGGACAGAAATTAAGAAAACAAGATAACGATTGACATTGCATTTAAATTTTTGAAGATCAAAGTTGACTTGGAAATAAGAAGCCGGAAGAGAGTCTCACAAGTGAGAAATGCGATTGAAGAAACTGTTTACATAGAACTTATGGTTACATCTAAACATTTCAACTGTAAAAATGATGAGACCTAACTGCCAGTCAAGTATTGCGGTTAAATTCATAGATTCTATGTACCATTTACGATGAATGTGTTTATAGAAAAGCCACAGGAGGCTACGTTAAGGCGGTCGGAAAGTGACAAAAGCCGCGATGCCATGTCAGGACCAATAACATTGCAGATTCTTCTTTGGATTTTATCACGAATATCTAAATATAGAGCAGGAGCACCAGACCAGATGTGGCAGTAAATTTCAACGCAAGGATGAATTGAAAATACTACGAACGCGAATTTAATTTTTCGGTGTAATATAAATTATCCTGAAGAGGAGACTTGAGGCAGCAGAGATGTGGTTCTGCAGGAGGATGCTGAGAATACCATGAACTGAACATATCAGTAAAAAGGAAGATTTAAGGAAAATGGCTACGAAAAGGACACTTACACTTAAAATCGGAAAGTCACTGCAGAAATTTCTGGGATGCATTATGAGGAAAGAGGTCTTGGAGAATTTGATACTCATGAGGTATACTGAAGACAAGAAAGACACAGGAAATCAGCAAATGACCTGTCTAACGAGCCATTGATTGGCAGAGCATGATGTGAGTTGGTAAGGGGAGTTAAGTAGGATAGGAAGTTGTGGAGAAGCATGGCCGTCCAGGCCCTGAAGGGACACGGTATGTTGATGAGAGAGTATAATAATATTTTTGAAAACTTTTTTTTTCTTTCGGAAGGTCTAAGAAGAAGAAGAAGAAGAAGAAGAAGAAGAAGAAGAAGAATTCTCTCTCCTCTTCATGCCGTGTCTTTTCCGGACCTGGACGGTTATACCTCTCTACAACTTCCATCCTTCCTAGTAAGGTTTGGCTACTTACTAACTCTCCCACCCCAGAAGAAGTAAATTTTATATATAGTTTTATATCGGGATAAATGTCTAAACCAATTAAAAGTAGCCTCTTCTGTCTGAGTGGCATTATTGCCTTGCTTGGGGTGTTGATTAAAAAATTAATAATAACAATAATCTGGTCACACTCATTCTCGGTCTTTTTGAACAGAAGTAGAAGTTTAGGATTGGATTTCCGGTACCTTCTAAATTCTCTTCATTCTATTTCACTCCTAGTAAACCCCTTTTGTACCTTAGTGAAATTATTACCTTGCTTGGGGTGAGTTGATTAAAAAACTACTACTACTACTACTACTACTACTAATAATAATAATAAAAATAAAAATAATAATAATAATAAACAGACGACGACGACGAAGAAGAAGGAGAAGGAGAAGGAGAAGAAGAAGAAGAAGAAGAAGAAGAAGAAGAAGAAGAAGAAGAAGAAGAAGAAGAAGAAGAAGAAGAAGAAGAAGAAGAAGAAGAAGGTGGAGTAGGAGGAGGAGAAGTGTTTTAAAATATCAGAGCGGAAAGTTAATTCCGTTTTCATTTTTTTTTCTTCAAATTATTTTATGAAAAGCAGTCGAATTATTTTGTCGCAATCGACTGAATATTTTTTTTTCGAATCATTTGAACCCTAAAAAATCCTGTATAAATAGTCTTGGAATTTTTGGCTTTTCTTATTAAGCAAGAAGTGATAGGGGGGGGATACATTTTTATAACAGGGTAATGCATCATTGATGTATGAAAGCAAGAATAGTCAATAACAAACAACAAATGCGCATGCGCAATGAAGACTCATCTGAAGACTAATTGCCGTAAGGGTTGCATAGCTCAGTGGTTAGTGCTGAGGACTGCAGCATATGAGGGTTATGGAATGTTTATTCAATGTAAAAGATGGCCGAAATATTTGCTCACTTCTTACAACAGCTCCTGATTGTTGTTCAGGAGAAAATAAGAGGTTAGATTACAAATGGGGATTTTCAAAGCTGGCTTTACTTGGAGAATTGGGGCAAGACACTCGAGATAAACTCATATGAATTGATTGAGATGGATAGATAGATAGATAGATAGATAGATAGATAGATAGATAGATAGATAGATATGAAAAGACTGAGATAGATAAATAGATAGATAGATATGAACAGACTGAGATAGATAAATAGATAGATAGATATGAACAGACTGAGATAGATAGATAGATAGATATGAACAGACTGAGATAGATAGATAGATAGATAGATAGATAGATATGAACAGACTGAGATAGATAGATAGATAGATAGATAGATATGAACAGACTGAGATAGATAAATAGATAGATATATAGATAGATAGATAATGAAAAGACTGAGATAGATAGATAGATAGATAGATAGATAATGAAAAGACTGAGATAGATAAATAGATAGATAGATAAATAGATAGATAGATAGATATGAACAGACTGAGATAGATAGATAGATATGAACAGACTGAGATAGATCGATAGATAGATAGATAGATAGATAGATATGAACAGATTGAGATAGATAAATAGATAGATAGATAGATATGAACAGATTGAGATAGATAAATAGATAGATAGATAGATAGATATGAACAGATTGAGATAGATAGATAGATAGATAGATATGAACAGATTGAGATAGATAAATAGATAGATAGATAGATATGAAAAAACTGAGATAGATAGATAGATAGATAATGAAAAGACTGAGATAGAAAAATAGATCGATAGATAATGAAAAGACTGAGATAGATAGATATGAACACACTGAGATAGATAAATAGATAGATAGATAGATAGATATGAACAGACTGAGATAGATATGAACAGACTGAGATAGATAAATAGATAGATAAATAGATAGATAGATAGATAGATATGAAAAGACTGAGAAAGGTAGGTATTGCATTTATTGCCATTTAAAGATTGAGTATATTGGGTGGGGGCACCCGTCATAATATATATAAGTCTTTAAGTAAAAAATACGGATAAATATTTTACTAATTAAAGCACACTTTAAAACACTATATTAGATTACCAACCCCTACTAAATGCATTCTTAAAGAATCTAACATATATTTATCTACCACGACCACGTCCTCAAATCAACATGCAGTTAAACATCAAACTTTAATAATGCATGCCAGACATAAAAAATACAGACACTTACATATGTACATTATACATACGAACGTTGCTTGTCAAGTCAAATGCATTTGAAATCTGCTTAATCAAAGAAAATCAAGTAACACAAAAATAATGTCTACGAATATGATGCATATATCTAACAAGAAAACTCAGGGACATCTCTCTGACCATAGCTCTATTAAGTCTAATACAGACGGAGACCTACGAAACTCCATTCGCAACATACTCGTGGGCAATACAAATAAAATAACCTCATACACATGTAAAAAAAGGCTAAAAATAATGCAAGCATTATGAATAAAAAAAGAAAAAGCCAACACTAAATAACATTAACCATGAACACGGCCACAATCTGCTGACCGTGTTTGGAAAATAAAGACAATCCTTTAACTCTAGATACATAAATTAAAAATTCCATACCTTGATTTAAAAATTTAAAAAAATAAAATCATCGTAACGAGACGCTTTTCTGTAGCTAAGTGGTACAGCAAGTTAAACCAAATAACGGATTCCGTACAGGAATACAGGTTCGATTCCTGATGGAGAACGCATATTTTCTACGAAATTTCTCGAACATTCAGGCCGGTAAATGTAATTAATACTGTTTAATTAAAAACAGAGCATTTACTGAATGTTCTAGAAATTTCGAAGAAAATATACGTTCTTCGACAGGAATTGAACCTGTATTCCTACACGGAAACCTTCATTTGACCTGACGTGCTCCACGATTCTGAATATTTTCTACGAGATTTCTCGAATATTCAGGTCAGCAAATGTAATTAATAATGTGTTATAGTGAAAGACACCTTGTCTAGATAATAGACTCTCCCACCTATTATAAGTAGGAGTCAGTAGGTAGTCGAGGGAGGAGTAAGTTATCAGCGACCACAACTCGATTACTCTGCGTAACACTTATTTACAAGTTCCTAACGTTTCTGTACGTTTACCCCATTTAGGACGCATTTAGTCCAACTACAAGTTCTATTGTGGAAATAACTCCACAACATAATGTTTAATTAAAAACAGAGCATTTACTTAAATTAATTGTATCTATAAAAATAACGTATAAACGGAAAAATATATAGATATATTATGAAGTCCGGCAATTATTTTAATATATATTCTGTTCATACGTTATTTTTATAGATACAAATATTTAGGTAAAAGCTCTGTTTATAATAAACAGTATTAACAACATTTACTGGTATGAATGTCTGAGAAATCTCAAAGACAAGAATCAAACCTGTATCCGACACGGAACTGCAGTATAGCCTGACGTGCTATACCATTCAGCTACAGAGAAAGCGGCTGGTTAGCAATGTTAAATTACTGTTTTTGAACTACAATCTTTCCATTATTTTTCTAAAACGCTCAAAGCGTTCAAAAACAGAAATTAACCTGGGCCGCTATCAGGGACAAGAGATAGAAAGAGATCCCTATTTCGCGAAAATAATATTGGGAAAAGTATGAGTCCATCTCTTGTCCTACAGGCTATGGGTTAAATAGTTTGCAAGAATATGTTGTAATCTAGAAAAGGTTACCGAATGAGAAATAACTAAAACGAAAGTTGGAAATGAAATGGTAATCTTTATAATATCAAAAAAATACAATACTCGCCAGCGGCGTCAAGTAGGTAAACCACTGCTATTGGCGGACTACTTAGAGGTCATATTACCCCCACTTAAAATAATATCCAACGTATTTATGAGGCTTGCGACGTGGCCGTTAATGTTCATAGGTACACTTTCTTTCTTTCTTTCTTTCTTTCTTTCTTTCTTTCTTTCTTTCTTTCTGTTGTAACCTAAAAAAGGTTACTGAGTGAGGAATAACCAAAACGAAGGTTGGAAATGAAATGGTAATCTTTATAACATCAACAAAATACAATACTCGCCAGCGGCGTGAAGTAGGTAAACCACTGCTAGTGGTGGACTACTTAGACACCATATTACCCGCCACCACCACTAACAATAGTGTCTAACGTATATAAGAGGATTGGGACATAGCCGTTAGTGGTCATAGGTACGATGTATAACACTTTCTTTCTTTTTTTCTTTCTTTTTTCTTCGTGATCTCATCAATAGCTTTCTCTACTGAGTTCCGGAGCGACATCTTAATAAAGAATATTATTATTATTATTATTATTATTATGATTATTATTATGATTATTTGTGTATGTTTCCTGATTTCTCTTATGAGTCCAAGTCTTTTTCATTATCCTTCATATTTTCACCATTATCGGAAGAATTTGATTCCTCCTCCATTTCTTGACAATCGAAATCATTTTGAATCGATTCTACCGTTAAATTCTTTTGTAACTCACTAGCGTCTTCGTTTATCCATTCTTTTAAGTCATCCGAAGTGAAAAGTATTCAGTGGATCATCTTCAAGCGCAAGTTTTAGCGTTTCGTTCAAATTCTTCAATCCTTGTTTGTTAATTTGCAAATTCAAAGAATTAGGATCTTCCTCCAGTTTTTCAATAATCTCTAATTTCTGAGGTAACGTGAAAGAATTTATTTTTTATTTTTCTTCCAATTGAAGTTTCTTCTGTGGGAGACATTATGGGTTGAGAAATTTCTAGTTACTAACAATTATCTGCAAAGCAAAGAAAAATATTAAAATGTACAACATTTAAATGGCAACACTGAGAAGTTAGGATATGAGGACTGTATTTAAAATTAAGTGAATGTTGTCATCGGATGAAGGCGCGGATGCAGTTAATATTTTTATGATTGTTTCTTTCTTACTTTTTTTTCTTGATTAATGGTTGTCCCACAGCGTCTCATTTCATTCTGAACGCATGTTGTTGGCAATAAGAGATAGATAGATCGATAGATATGAACAGAGTGAGATACAAACGAATCGATTTTTATAGGTAAATAGATACAAGATTTTTTTTTTTTTAATATGAAAGATGGAAGGCAGACAGATATAAAATTAAACCGACATTTATATTTACTGATAATGATACTGATGATACGATTATTTTTGTAATGTTTTGCAAGTGAGGAAAAAAAAAATAGATACGAAACGAATAAGTAAATATTTTATTAAAAATATCCCCACTATTCCCTCCTTTAAAAATAAATAAATAAAGGAAATAAAAAAAAAGAAAGACAAAATATATGACAAAATTGTGTGACTTAAAACGGTCTTTTCAAGAAAAAAAAAATGGACCCAAAATGAAACTTATTTAAAAGATGAAACGGGCTAGAAAAAAGAAAAAAAAAACAGAAAAAGCCATTTGAACTGCATGAACAAATAAGGAAGTAGCTGAACAAAATCACATGTGTTGGATTTTCCTTGAATATTTTTTCAAGAAATGTTTCAGAGAAATAATTCCTGTTTAAAGAAAATAAATAAAGAAAGAAACATTTGTCGAATTTCGCTACTTTTCACGACTTGCTTCCATTGTGATTATGAAAAAATGACTGATCCTCGTATTACTGCCTAAGTGGTGAAAAAAGATATAAAATGATAAATATATATATATATATATATATATATATATATATATATATATATATATATATATATATATATATATATATATATATATATATGACGATATATGCAATGGATGTACAGGTGCGCATATTTCTGGGCCTCAACATATAGATATACTAAAGCCATTATATATATATATATATATATATATATACTAAAGCCATTATATATATATATATATATATATATATACTAAAGCCATTATATATATATATATATATATATATATATACTAAAGCCATTATATATATATATATATATATATATACTAAAGCCATTATATATATATATATACTAAAGCCATTATATATATATATATATATACTAAAGCCATTATATATATATTAAATCCATTTTATATATATATATATATATATATATATATATATATATATATATATATATATATATATATATATCAGTCTTTTCATTATCTATCTATCTATCTATCTATTTCAATCTCTTCATATTCTATCTATCTCAATCTATTCGCATCTATCTATCTATCTATCTATTATATATATATATATATATATATGTATATATAAATATATATATATATATATATGTTTGTGCAGCATCTATGTCTGTCTGTGTGGGTATAAATCGGTTTTATCTCTTTCTCTTATATATATATATATATATATATATATATATATATATATAACGATGTATGCAATGGATGTACAGGTGCGCATATTTCTGGGTCTCAACATGTAGATATGCATAAAAGATTATTTAAGAATACAAAATACATATCTTTTATTACAGTGCTACTCAAAATGTAGTACGTTCTATCGGCTGGGGCTTTGAAATACGCCGACTGCACCTCTGCAGAAGGGGTAAGACACCACCAGCTCAATGAGGTGTCCTCGGTATGATGATAAACTACATCTGGCAGCAAGGCCTTTGAACAGGAGGTTTTGAGGAGCGTGGAACCACCTCTTAATTGATGTTGTTCCCAGGTCCACCCTGACCAGGAGGGGTACCACCTGTTACGGTCCCGGCAATGGGCAAATAATTATTACCAGCAATACATTTCAACCCTCTTTACGAAAATACTTCAATGAAACCTGATCTTCAAACTGATTTCTTGCATGGAACATGTATTCTATTCATACGAACCTATCTTAAAAATCTTGTTGGTATTAAATAACCCACAGAAGTGTTTATGTGTAGTAAATGAAAATAAGCCTAAATGTGGTACGCATATTGGTACTGACGCCTGGGCCATAGTTACCTGATTATCGGCTCAGTTGTGTTCTAAGCATGATACACATTTAGGCGATCATTTATCTTTCGATACATGACTGACGAGACAGATTTTCTCCTGCAGTATGGTGCCATTTCTTTCTTCGGTAGACCGGTTGCCATCCAAGGCTATAGAACCTGGCCTGTCCTGCTATTTACCCATAACTGGGGGCGGAGAAGAAGAGGATTCATACCTTTCGCAAGGGTATTAGCACGTAAGTGAATGTAATGGATTCGACTGGAAAGTTAGTCAGTCAGTTACGTGCCATGTGTGATACACGCTTAGGCGATCATGTATATTTCGATACATGACTGACGAAGCAGATTTTTCTGGCAGTAGGTTGCCATTTCTTTCTGCGGTAGACCAGATGCCATCCAAGACTATAGAACCTGGTCTGTCCTGCTATTTACCTATAGCTGGGGAGAGAGGAAGAGGATTCATACCTTTCCCAAGGGCATCAGCACATAAGTGAATCCGAGCCGAATAAGTGCATAAAAGATGATTGTCTAAGCTAAAGTACTTTCTGTTTCTTCTGACGAATAAAAAAAAGAATATGCCGAGGTCACTGAAATAGCTTTGAAAGTATTTCTGCCATTATTTTCAGGGGGACTCCATATGCAGTCTCCGTATATAATAAATCCTTCAAAAATGTAATTATATCTCATATATATCGATGATACCTTATTCACTGATACCCAAAAAAACACTGAGGTAAAAAAAAAACATTTTTCTGAAGTTTTCAGATATCTATCAAATAATTGCTGAAAAGACCAAAATATATTTAGAAAAAACAAAACAAAAAAAAAAAAATCTTGTAATTCAAACGAATGATGTAATTTTTTATGGAAATATTTCGACTATCAGTTGCCAGTCTTGGTTACTCCTTAATGAAAGACTGGCAAAATAAATAAATAAGTCATTCGTTGGAATTTTTTTCTTTCTTTTAATTATGCTACTACCAACGGAGACAAGCATCCTAACTTTGAAAACAACAACAACAACAAAAAAAGCCTATTTAAATCTATTTATATCTTTCGGATTGTTGTCCTCATCTTTATTGCCATATTCACGGCGTTTCAGCCGTTGTACGCTCCGGCCTTCTTCATGTTAACTCAGTGTCTTTTGATCCCACTCCCCACCAAAAATAACAGATATATGATTATGTCTATATTTCTGATATGAGGTATGGTAAGTATTTACATTATATATATATATATATATATATATATATATATATATATATTGTTATCCACTGACAGACTGTTTCGCTGTATCACAGCTCATCAGTGGAGATAGATGTCCGGTTGCCTCTAGCTAGGAACGAAACCCGACGTCATTGGCGTCAGTCCGGGATTCTACCACTATATATTGACAACTAATATCATCAATATCTATCTATCTATCTATCTATCTATCTACACACACACACACACACACACACACACACACATACACATATATATATATATATATATATATAATCTTTATTTTATGCATCCTTCTTTGTTTTTATTCAACTTTTACAATCAAACATCCAGTAGAGTAAAAGGGACGCTAAAACTTACATTGTTTAATCACCTTTTCTGCTAGTTTTAGTGTTGTTTTTTTTTTAATTTAATATTTTAATATGGCGTAGATTACTGTAGAAATCCCAAGTCTTATTTGTGACAACCGCTCCGAAGTGAAATTGCTCTATGGACCACTAAAATATTGCGGTGAACCCCCAATCTTCTATGCTTTTTGTGTGGACCTCCAGTAATGTTACATGGACACTTTGGGTCCGTATAGACCCCAGTTGGGAACCACTGCTCCAAACGAAGAAACTCGGGTTACTGGACGCGCAAGAATGTAACTCATAATGAAAGTAGTTCCCTGATGACATGTATCGACTACTTTTTCTGATGTAAATTTCGATTTATACTCGATAGGCTTAAATATTTGAGGATTACAAAGGCAAACGTAATAGCCTAATTGACGCAATCTCGCAGGTTTAATCCCCCAGCGAAGGATTAAACAGACGAAACGGATCGAGGTTAAAGACGTTACTACAAAACAACATATATATATATATATATATATATATATATATATATATATATATATATATATATATATATATATATATATATATATATATATATATGTTTATATTGGGTTGGTGTATAATTACCAGGCGTTTTTGTAGAGGAATCATTTGTCAATAAAAATTGATGTTTTGTTTACTTTTTTAATAAAAATATTATTTTATTTTTTCAGGTTATAAAAATACGTGTCGATAATCGTACGCTTCGGAATAATCATTTAAAAATGTTATTGTTGAATTGTTATGTTTCTTTTTTCATAATAAATATTGGTTAAAAAAACGCCTGTAATTATGCACCAACCCAATATACAGGGTGTTCCAAAAGTCTTGGACACATTTTGACATTGAATATCTTGAAAACTATTAAGGATATAAAAACGCGCCTGACATATTCTGAAAGAATTTAATCTCAAGTTTTACATGGAATATTCAAAGGCGTCCAAACATTGCAAAAGTCACAACGAGCTGGTTTATCTGTGCCCTGCTACTGTTGGGTTAACTGTAGCTTGTAAGGTGTCATGTGCAGTCGTCTTTTTTAAGACAAGCCAAACAGTTGTTGAAGGAAGCTGAAGTTCCTTACTGGCTCTTCTGATCGATTTACGGGGTTTCCGCTTGTAGGCAGTTCGAAATCGCTCAACCGTATCATCTAAAGTTGAGGGTCGTCCCGTTCTATTAGCTGGGCACAAACACCCACCCTTCATGAATTTACCATGCCATCTCAATATGGAATTCCTTTCTGGTGCCTCTTTTCGGAATTTTGTGCGAAATGCACGTTGAACAAGTGTCCATGATTCAGTTTTTGCAAATTCAAGGACGCAAAACGCCTTTTCTGGCTGGGTGAACGCCATTACTAGATCTGAAAAAATATGAAAAAATCATTAGCATTACAAAAAACTTAAGGAATTTAGCTTTAAAATGGTACCAGTTTCATCTTTACTATCATTCATGGTTCAGCAGATATGAGGAATTGGAAGATTTCATGTCGGTTTCTTCTAAAATCTTCTCGTTCGCTTTCATCTCCACTGGCCCCCTTGCGTCTTACTGGCATTATCGCCTTTCTCGGAGTGAATTGATTAAAAGAATAACCCTACGGGGAATTCCGAACTGAAGATTTTATTTAATCTCCGACTGTTCTCAATCCACTGCCCATATATATATATATATATATATATATATATATATATATATATATATATATATATTATGCAAAAGTGAAATAACACTAACAATCTCACTTTACATTATTCGTTACTGTTATCCTCATCCTCGTTGCCATATTCACAACGTTTCGGTCGTTGGACGCTCCGACCTTCTTCAGGTGACTGGAATCTACCCGGGTGGATGAAATAAGAGGTTCGGTTCGAAATTCCAGTCACGAAACGTTGTGAATATATATATATATATATATATATATATATATATATATATATATATATATATATATATATATATATATATATATATATCTGCCAGAGTAACACAAATAGTGAAATATTTGTTAAAACTGAACGTATTAAAAGTGCTCAATACAAAGTCGGAAGACAAGACTTGCAGAGTTTAATATTTAGAAACGATGGAATCTGACCAGAGCACATTACAACGGCTTCGACCTCTACGGTCTTCTCGGGTGATTTGTTCACCGATATTTACTGCCCCCCCCCCCCCGAACGAGGGAAAGATGTGGCACAAGGCCAAGTTTAACGTGGGTAATCACGAACCAGTAGAAAATGTCCGTAGAAACTATAAAAACAGAATCGGGTTGGTCAACCTCCCCGAACGAGACTCTTCGTCCGGGTTCCTCTCTGCTCAGAGGCAGAGAGTTCGACCGTCTTGCTGGAACAAGTAGCAGCAAGGCTGTCAATTGTTCAGCAAATCAACTACACGGAGGTCAACAGTTTAATAACTTTCGAAACCGGAAGTAGTGTGGTGGGAGTAACAATTTCTAACTTTAACCGGGTTCAAATAACCACAAAGTGAACTTCTTAAAATATCTGCATATATATATATATATATATATATATATATATATATAAAATAAAAATATATAAATTAATTGATTTAAAATATGTTTTTTTTGCTACACAGTGATAACCATGTTTCAAAAATGGAAGCTAAAAACTTCGAATTTAATTTTGTTATTAAATTGAAGACATTAGTTAAGAACACCGAATTTTATATCTTAATGTTCTTTCTTTATATATATATATATATATATATATATATATATATATATATATATATATATATATATATATATATATATATTCTTGGTAGTGAATGCGGACTGCTGGTGAGTCCTCAAAAAGGACGAAATGACCATCCAGTGCTTTCTGCATTCTGTTGAAGATTCTTGTTCTTGATTCGATGAATATTTATGTGAATATATATATATATATATATATATATATATATATATATATATATATATATATGTGTGTGTGTGTGTGTGTGTGTGTGTATGTGTGTGTGTGTGTGTGTGTGTGTGTGTGTGTGTGTGGTCGCGCGCGCGCGTGTCTATAACTGTTGGCTTGAAACATTCCATGGACTGAAGGTAGGTCATTCATTGCAACTAATCCCCCGGCAGCCATCTTGGACCTATCCTTCCTGCTGCCATTTGGAGGCTATGACGAGAGGGTTTGTCTGGACCTGTGCAACACGTTACCCACTTAAAAATCCACTCAAGTACAAGATGTTCCTTCTTGAAAGTACCCATCACCATCCTTTTTTATGGATATCGTTTTTTAATGTTTCTATTTTTTCCATTCTCAATATCTGTGGATGTAAGTGTATTATTTAAATCAATATACGTCTATTTCAAACGCAACTTTACAAGCAAGATTTTGTTGACATAAAAAGAAGGAATATTGGGACGGGAGTGCCTGTTTTATTTCGAACATTCACAAAATAAAGCCCAAAATGTCTCCTTTTCTATGGTGCCAACAAAAACAAGCAATTGAAACTAGAAGAGGGACGTAAATAAAAATTTTTAAAAAATACGCAGATTTAGATGTTGACTACTTTTAGCATAAATAGTTTTAGGCTTTTAAAAAGCCGACTTCCTGTCCTTTTAAAAGAATATTAAAAGAATATATATATATATATATATATATATATATATACTCACTTTTTATTTAAAGCAATATTTTCGAAATCCTATATATTTATTTAAAACATTCTTTATCTCGAAAATGGGAGGTAAAGTAACGTTACATTTTCTTAATAATAATAATAATAATAATAGTTTAATGGATTGTGGCGTGGAATGATAAATCGAAAAGCCGAGTTCGAATCCCAGACAAGTTCGTTATATTCACTTATGGGATATTACTTTTGCGAATGCTGTGAATCCATCACTACTCCTCTACAGCTATGGATTAAATACTAGGGCTTGTATCTGGAAAAAAAATCATTGTTACATCCCCAAAATTATTTATGCAATATTCATCCGTAAAAAAAAAAGACTTATTCTTCCAATCCAAAATGCGTTTCGGCTTTAAATAACCCACAAAGGGTTGATAATCCGTAAAAATGATCAGAAACACATGCGTTCATTTAATAGCATGTGTTTCCGTATGTGTTTGTAGTTCATACACATTTGTCTATGCAGATAATAAAAATATTATTTTTATCATTTAACCCCAAGAAAGGAAATAAAGCCGCTAAGACGCAAGTTTAACTGAATTTTAGAAGGATATGATAAAAACTCCTATTATCTCTGCGTTAGTCACAACGTGTTTCCGAAAATGGATACTACTCTGGCGCCTGCCTCCCAAGCTACAACCACGCCACACCCCTTGATATTCAACCTCATTGAAACAGGGGAGTAGTTTGAGGGGGCAAAAGAAACAAGATTCAAGGAGGATTGTACGAGTACTTAAAAAATTGGAGGCGGATGGGGCAATAAAACACCCCGTGTGACTAACGCAGGGTTAACGAGAGAGAACAATAAAGAATCGGTGTTAAGACAGAAGATAACGATTAACTTTCAATGTAAATTTTTGAAGATCAAATTTGACTGGGATCAAGAAGCCGGAAGAGAGTTGCTCAAGCGGGAAGTGCAATAGAAGAAACTATTATCTGTCTATATTTCTGAGATGAGGTATTATGTACACTATTTACATTATTCGGACTATTATCCTCATCTTTGTCGCCATATTTATTACAACGTTTCGGCCTTTCAGTATCTGTCTATATTTCTGAGATGAGGTATTATGTACACTATTTACATTATTCGGACTGTTGTCCTCATCTTTGTCGGCATATTTATTACAATGTTTCGGTCCTTCAGTATCTGTCTATATTTCTGAGATGAGGTATTATGTACACTCTTTACATTATTGGGACTATTGTCCTCATCTTTGTTGCCATATTTATTACAACGTTTCGGCCTGTCAGCATCTGTCTGTATTTCTGAGATGAGGTATTATGTACGCTATTTGCATTATTCGGACTATTGTCCTCATCTTTGTCGCCATATTTATTACAACGTTTCGGTCCTTCAGTATCTGTCTATATTCCTGAGATGAGGTATTATGTACACTATTTAGATTATTCGGACAATTGTCCTCATCTTTGTCGCTATATTCATTACAACATGCAATGATAACAGCAAAAATTGCAATATGAGCACTGGTAAAAATTGCTTGCTGAAGACATTAGGTTTATAATACCCAGAAATTCATACACAGATGTCCTCAAGGACACATGGCACAGTGGATAAAGGCGTTAGTTAGTGACAGGACCCAAAGAGTGTGAGTTCAATACCCGGTTAATGCAGTGGAGAATTTGGAGAGGGAAATTAATAGGAGATAAGTGATAACTGACATCTATTAAACATGCCACGTGGAACTAGAACAGTCTACCCCATTGAGCGAAATAAAGGGATCAGTTCGACATTCCAAGCACCTGAAGAAGGCCAGAGCGTACAACGGCCGAAACGTTGTAATAAATATGGCGGCGAAGATGAGGACAATAGTCCGAATAACGTAAGAGACTATTAGCATTGAAGTTATGGTTACATCTAGCCATTTTACCCCAGTAGACCTATTGTTGTTAAGAAAAGCCTTCATTAATGAATTCTGGTAGGACTTGCAATTCTGTCAGAATCGCTTCACTTTAAAGGTTGAATAAGTCCGGTGAGAAGACTCATACTTGTCTTTCGCCACTTTCTGTTTTTGCGTATTTGCTGAATTCATTTTCTATCTGTATGCAGGTGGTTTGCTGCCTGTATAGTTTCGGGAATTTTCGAATATCATTTTCAAATAAATCAAGTTTACCGAGTAGTTCAAACATTTCTTTGTAACGTACGTCGATCAAATAATTGGTTCTAACGGGTTTTCCATACATTTACCTAGGGACCACCCCACTAAATGCAATACCTAAGGTTTAAAATTAAGAGACTAAATTTAATATTTCCAGTAAGCAAAATACTTTGCTGTATTTTAAAACTAATTTAAATTGACAGGAAAGAATTTCTATTTTTTCTTTTTTTTACTAAGAAGATGATTTGTTAGTCGTTTTTTTTTATCTCAGTCTAATTCTCTTTATTAAAAAATCCTCTAAAAATAAAATATAATTTTCTGAAAGTTTATTTGAGGAATATTAGCTGATTTAATGTATAATTAATACGGTTTAAAGCAAATATTATTTACTTTGTTTAAAATATCGCAGAAATGCATTTTTAACCCCGTAGAGTAGCAGTGTTTTTAACACGACACGACAGCCTTATGGCAGGTCGAATTTTGATTTTATCTGTAAAACATAATTTAAGAAAATGACGTGAGCGCCTTTTTTATATAATTTTTAAATGCTCAGTAATCTTAAAAGTTTATGGAAATATTTTCCTTAATCTAATGTTTATTGAATTTTTAGAAATCTTGACTTTAAATTTACTATCGTTATCGCTCTTATTTTTTTATAATATTGTGTATGGTCGACCGTACTTACAAAAATCGATACGTTTATACACAGAAAAAATACAAAATTCTTTAAAAATTATCGGTGTTAGATTTGAAGCTTTTCCATTTATGATTAGTATATATAGTTGTCACTTAATAATATTATCACCTAAAAGGCTGAAATTAATACAGAATTTTAAATCATTTAAAACTTAATAAATTTATTTTAATTAAAACTTTTAATATTGAAAACAATTCATTATTAATCGAATTTTTTTTTCTTAAGACAATAGTGTCCTTAATATATTTTATTTATAAAAGCAATTAAAAGTTTTTCTAATTAAATAATGTCATAGTTTTATTGTATTTTTTATTTTACGATTGAGAGCAGATTCAGTTAATGGTGTTTCTGTTTGGCAAAAACAAACTGATGATTTAAATTCTCCAAGGACTCCTGCTTTTAACTAATATAATTATGAAGCGACTGAAATTTTAATTTCTCAAAATATCATAAAATTCAATATAATAATAATTCAATACATGCAGGTAACAGGTACAAAAAATATATTTTTTACCAAGGTTTAAAAAACAATTATAAAATATCAGGTCATCCCATAAGTTCTGTCCGAATTTTGAATGAAGAAAAGAAGTGACCAAATGTTACATTTAATTACAGATTCAATCAACAATGTGTTTTCCCTGATTATCTATGACTTCCTTCCATCTATTAACAAGCTTACTAATTCCATTACTGTAAAATTCTTTTGGCTTTGATTCGAAGAACTCACAAATGTCAGTTTTAATCTCTTCCTGTGTTACAAAAACTGTTTCTTCCAAATGATTCTGTAAGCTACGAAACAAATGGTAGTCTGAAGGAGCAAGGTCGGGAGAATAAAGTGGATGAGGAATTTTCTCCCAACCAAGTTCTTCGATCTTTTGTGACGTCATTCTTGCTGTGTGTGGTCGCGCATTGTCCTGATGAAACATCACCCGTTTTCGATTCACTAGAGCAGGTCTTTTTTTCCTCAAAGCTTGGTTCAAACGCTCTAATTGCTGACAGTATATTTGAGCATTAATTGTTGCATTAGGTGGTAAGAATTCAAAGTGGATTATTCCTTGGCAATCCCACCAGATTGAAAGAAGAACCTTTTGCCCATGAAGTTCCCTTCTCGGCTGTGGCTGGGGTCTTTCCCCTTTACCAAGCCACTGTCTACGACGCTTAACATTTCGATAAAAGATCCATTTTTCGTCGCCAGTCACAAGTCTATCCAAAAAAGGTGAAACAAGTTGGCGAGAATGGAGAGAAGAGCAGATGTCAACTCGGGATTTGAGGTTGTTTTCAGACAATTCATGAGGCATCCATTTTCCAAGTTTAGGAACTTTTCCAAGTTGTTGAAGATGACGATGAACAGTTGCATGGTTTGAACTGAGAACCTCTGCCAATTCCTCAACTGATAAAGCAGGATTTTCTTCAAGGGCTGCTTCAAGAAGCTTTTCATCAAACTCAACTGGACGTCCGGTTCGATCTTCATCTTCAAGGGTGAAATCTCAACCTCTGAATTTTGCAAACCATCTTCTGCAAGTTCTTTCATTCACACATTCCTCTCCATAAACTGAGTGAATGTTTCTAGCCGCTTCGGCTGCTGAGTTTCATTTCTTGAACTCATAAAGCATTATGTGCCTCAAATGATTCTTGGGTACTTCCATGTTAGCAGGGTTTTAATCAAACAAAATTTAATTTTATTGTTCTCTGAAATAAAATTTGATATGTTTAAATGCATCTAAACATAAAAATAATGTTCAGCTCCATTAGACATTATAAAATACTCTTTAAATTTCGTTCATTTTAACAAAAAGTTAAAATTCGGACAGAACTTATGGGATGACCTAATAATTTCATTTATTTGTGAATAAGTCCAGAAAATTTCATTAAAATCCGATAATTATTTCAATTTTACAAGAATTTCCAAAACAATGTGCTTTAATGCTTAAAAAAACTCTAAAAATCCCTATACTAATATTTGACCCACACGCTGATTTTAACCAAAATTTTGAACGTGCTAGAAAGGGTTAAAAAATTTCGTCTTTCCTCTTAATAATAACATAAACATTTTGACGATAAAACTTTGTTTTTAGCACATTTAGGACGTCTTTTCATCATGGTATACTATTTTTTAGAAAATCTTTGGAGGCAGATCAGTTCCCAGAAACTGAGAGCCCGATACTAGTTTTTTTAAGCATTAAAGCACATTGTTTTGGAAATTCTTGTAAAATTGAAATAATATCTTTACCCGTTATTCATCTTATAAAATAACAAGTTTTAGTTTTCCGTTAATGAAGGTTTACTGGCTGATTAGTATATTAACTGACAATATTTTAGATATATTTACAATTCAAAATAACCATCCTTTGCTGTTACCAGAGTCCTTAATCTCCTCTGACCTAGGGTTTTCTAGACGTCCCGTATTGGATAATTTTGTCCACTGTCTCGTACTGACCAGTGAGCAACATCCAAAATATCCCGTATTTCGTTCATTTTCAAATTTAGTAATAAAAAAATATTTTTACTACATTCTAATGATTCTTGCTTGTAACTTTATAAGTAAAATTTTACTAACTTTTCTCAGATTTTCTTGATGGAAATAACCCAAACGTAACGAAGAAACTAGTGTTGATAAAAGTTTACACAAAATTGACATGTTTATTCCTCTGTTGTCTGTATAAATTAAATATTTTCAAATGATTTCATTTTTATAGATTTTTTTTTCTTAGCTTGTATTATATAATTTTCAAATGATTTTGCTTTTATTTTCCTAATAACCTATAAAATTATTGCTTTATGTTTTTAAATTATGTCTTTCCATTTATATAATATATTGGTCTGGCTGTGTAGGCATGTATAAATTCACACACACACACACACACACACACACACACACACGCACATATATATATATATATAATGCAAAGCTCTTCAGTAAAATGAATGGAGCACTTTGGCTGATTGGCATTTGTTTGTAAAAACAATACGCTAGATTAAGTTGTGTAACTCTTCCGAGTGAAGATAGCTCTGGCTGACACCAAATTAGTTGTGTTTCAATCCTGGCTTGAGGCATTCGGAAGTCTAGTCGCACTGAGGAGCTGTGATACAGCGAAACAGTACTGTCTGTGAATGACATAATTTAGCTCTTGAAAATACATTTCAATTGAGCACTGTTGAGTGATAAGCTAATTCTATAAACAACAGCCACCTGCACTAATGCAAAGCTCTTCATTAAAATGGATGGAGCACTTTGGCTAATGGCCATTTGTCTACATTTGTAAAAACAATACGCTAGATTTAGTTGTGTAACTCTACCGAGTGCAGATAGCTCTGGCTGACACCAAATTAGTTGTGTTTCAATCCTGGCTTGAGGCATTCGGAAGTCTAGTCGCACTGAGGAGCTGTGATACAGCGAAACAGTACTGTCTGTGAATGACATATATATATATATATATATATATATATATATATATATATATCTATATATATATCCAAATGTAAAAGAACGAAGAGTAAGATTCAGCGTTCAAAACATTAATTTAAAACAGAGTTCAATACAAAAAGTAGACCAATAAATATGTATTTTTTTGTTATGCAGTGTCACATTAGAACATGCACATACCCACTACAAAACTGTACATCTTGTTTCGAGGTTAAATTTTTTTAACGTTTCTTCAGGTGGAAAAACACTGCTTGTTAAC
>OZ038512.1:3825043-3835043 GCA_964036315.1 Acanthosepion esculentum | reverse complement strand
AAACACTAACCCAAACATACAACAATATTGCTTACACCACAACAGAGCATCCTTACTTACCTTTCTTACTACATCCACCTTAATACCACAATGTCTCTGTGAAAGTCTTAACTTAATACTTTCACGGTAATTGCTACGAGGAGCTGCTTTCGCTGGTTCCTAGGCCTCATGAATTTAAACGTCCTACGAGGCTGGCATCCCGTTCCCACCCCTTCACCGTTGAAACTGTTAGATGTAGACGTCTCTTCTACTCCAATAGCTGCATGTCTCGCACATCTCGCCTGTGGAACTCCCTTCCTTATTCCTGTTTCCGTGACAAATACAATCTCCAACTATTTAAGTGTAACGTCAATCGACATCTCCAGTTGCCTTGATCTATCCACGTCCCTTCTCCACATCCTTTCACCTTTCATTCCTATCTGCTCTCGCTCCAAATCTTCTGTAACCCCCTTGCCTTGATCGATCCACTATCTTTCTCCACATCCTCTTCTTTACCACTCCTATCTGCTCTTCCTCCAAACCTTCTGTAACCCCTTGCGTGCTAGTGGCCTCCAGCCTTGCTTGGGGTGATAAGCTTAAAAAAAAGAAAAAACAAGTCCCCCTATGTAAAATTTATTGTCTATAGGAGAAGGGGAATAAAACAACAAATTTAAAAATCTAACCCCAATGAATATTTACTGTTGTAACCTAGAAAAGACTTAGTGTTCATAGGTACGATATGTAATACTTCCTACCTTCCTCCCTCCCTCCCTCCCTCCCTCCCTCCCTTCCTTCCTTCCTTCCTTCCTTTCTTTCTTTCTTTCCTTCTTTCTGTTGTAACCAAGACTGAATAAGGAATAACTAAAACTGAGTTTGGAAAAGAAATGATAATCTTTATAAGATCAACAAAATACAATACTCGCCAGCGGCGTGAAGTAGGTAAACCACTGCTAGTGGTGGACTACTTAGACACCATATTACCCCCACTTACAATAGTGTCCAACGTTATTTATACTGACTGGGACATACCCATTAGTGTTCATAGGTATGGAATATAACATTTACAAAAAAGTACAAAACTACAAGAAACTAAAAAAAAAATATTAGTAATAAAACCTCCCACAATCTCTAAATGTGGCAGAAATTTCAATTAACTGGACGAAATCAATGCGGGACTTTAATAATATAAAATATTCATTTATCCTAAAGAGGAAAGCTTATTAGAACGATTCCCATGAGAATATTTATAGAAAAGGCACATGGAAGCTATGTTACGGAATGGAAACGTAACTGAAGCCGAGATGCCAGGTCAGGACCAATAAGATTGCAGATTGTTCTTGTAATGACGAATGCTGAGGATACAACGCTAAATGAGTGCAACTCCAAAATTATGGATGACCAGAAATTGGCAACTGATCTCTCCTCTGACCTACCTCGTATGTCTAAATCGGAGAAAAACTGTCTGGACAAATTCCATGCCTTGAAAACCAAACTAGTTATATTTCATCATCGCCGATCGGACCTTGAACGTAGTCACGATGAATTGATGTCCTCTCAGTGAATCACCGTGCCTTGAGCCCCTACTGAGCCTTAAACTCAACCCAGAACTCAAGAGGAGCACGTACATACGAAGCATCGCTAAAGTTGGTGGAAAAATGGTCGCTTACCTTTATCGCTCCAGTAAGCCCCTCACTCCTGGTGTTATCCTCTGACTTTACAAGAGCCACATCGGTCCTAAAACGGAATATTGCTGCTGTATATAGGCTATATAGGCAGGAGATGCCCAGTCTTCACTTTCCAGTCTCGATAGAATCCAAAAACGTCTCCGCGTCCTTGTGGGTGATGAATTATTTTCCACTATACAACCCCTTTCTCCACAGACGAAACTATAAACCTCTCGCTGTTCTATCGCTATTTCCATGGAAAGTACTCAGACGAACTACATTCCTTAGTTCCACCAGTTCCGACCTTCACGGCTGAAACCCGCCATGCTACGCACATTTAAGCAAATCGCGCTCTCATTCCTTTCGTAATCCATTGGTGAGATGTAAGTTCCACTCGAGCTGCGTCTTCCCTCGAACTGCTGCTTTGTGGAACCGACTCCTAAGTGGGTGCTTCCCAGTGACTATAATCTTAAACAGTTCAAGTCTAGCATTAACCCCACATATCCGCATAAACTTTGGCTCTTACTCTTTAAGACTCAACATCAAGTGGCTCAGGAGCCTTGTATAGCGTAAAAAATGTATCATCATAAGTAATTGTCTTTTAAATACATCATAAGAGGTGACGAAAATGAGACACAGTTTTAAGAACGGAAAAGAACAACATTCCTGCTATCTTCATCTACGACGTACGTTGGCCTAGGAAAAGATTTTAGCTACGATAGATTTGAAAAGGATTGGGATAGATAGATAGATAGATAGATAGATAGATAGATAGATAGATAGATAATGAAGAGATAATAAACATATATATATATATATATATACATTGAATGTGATAGATAGATAGATAATGAGATAATATACATTGAATGCGATAGATAGATAGATAGATAATGAAGAGATAATATACATATATATATACATTGAATGCAATAGATAGATAGATAGATAGATAGATAGATAGATAGATAGATTGGCTAAGAAGAGATGTTAGTCACGAGAAATAAACTGCATCCAGTTTCAAAATTTACAGTAGCCTAATATATATATCTAAGATAGATATGAAAAGGATTGAAATATATATATATATATACATATATATATATATATATATATATATATATATATATATAGAGAGAGAGAGAGAGAGAGAGAGAGAGAGACAGACACAGAGAGAGAGACAGACAGACAGACAGACAGACAGACAGACAGATATGAAAAGGATTGAGATAGATATATTTGAAAAAAATTGAGATAGATGGTTTCAAATAGTGGGAGTAGTCTTTTCTTTCTCTAATATTTGACAGTATTTTGGACCATTCAACCGCTCGTCAACAAGAATCAGCTCAGATTTCCCTCCAAACCAGACAGCAAACCCACACCATTACTCCAATCCCTCCATGTTTCGCAGTCACCTGCAGACATTCCTTGTTCCAAGTCTCATTCTGATTTCTCCAAACATAAACCAATCTCGAATTAAAATATTCGCAGAATTTATTTACATCTGACCAAATTACAGACTGCCAAAATTTATAATGTTTGCTCTCGAATTCTCTCGCCCAGTCCATACGCCTGTTCTCGTTAACCTCTGAAATCAAGGGCTTCTTCCTTGCAACTCTTCTTTGATAGCCTAGCTCTTTCAGAGTCTTTCTCGCCGCATATGGCGACATATCCATGCTGTTGGCGACATCTTTGATGCTCTGACGACGGTTTCTGATGACTCCCCTCTTCAGTGCCCTTTTCGTTCGCTTACACACGATGCTTGCTCTCCCTGAACGTTGTTCCACACAACAATAGCCTTCTTCATGAAATTTCCTGACAATATTATTAACCATTTGATGATTAACCTGGAAAAACCTAGCAATTTCTCTATTTTACTTACCACACTAATGCCATCCTATTATTTGCCCTCGTTGAAATTCACCAATTTCCTTACTTCCGCGAACATTCATTGCAAAATATAGGTCAACTATCATTCATAGATGAGAGTAGCTTGATACTATTGTCTGAAAAAAAAAGAAGAGACGTTATTACACAAGCCAAAATTTCTGTAATTAAGGGTGGCTAAAAACTTATCATAGCCCACTGTAAGTACAGGGTATGACGATAAACTACATCAGGCAGCAAGGCCATTGATAGTGAGGAATGGAGGTTTTCAAGAACGTGGAACAACCTCCACAACACTATGATAGTGCAAAATACTAGCAATACATTTTTACATATAAAAAAAAACAGTAATACATAAAAAAAATACATTTTTACATAAAAAATGGGCAACAATGAATTTTTATAGTAAAATGACCGACAATACATTTTATCTGCATTTGAAGGCATACAATTACGTTCAAATTATCTCGATTTCGGCATCAAATAACCCATAGAGGTGTTGATATGCCGCTAAGCAAAATCAACCGAACAACCAACACGAAAGAACTCTGTCATGAGATTAATCCATATAATATCCTACTATTTCTGAACTCAAACTGTATTCCAAAATATAACGTCAACATTCACATATCGAAGGACAGATATTACGGAAATGTTCAGTACGCTTTCCTTTGTTTCAAACGAAATTTTCCTGTTTCTTAATACTATGCTTATTTTCTAGAAAGCATCTTTCTCTATTCTAATGTAAAAAAAAAATATATTACACAAGAGTCCAGAATTCTTTTCTTTGTTTCAAATGAAATTTTACTGTTTCTTCATACTATGCTTATTTTCTAGAAAGCATCTTTCTCTATTCTAATATTTTAAAAAATCGATATTATGCAACAATTCTGTACTTTTTTCTTTGTTTCTAAATTTTCCTGTTTATTGATACTTTGTCTAGTTTTTGGAAGGATCTTTTTATATTCTAATGCAACACCTTATTATGCAGCAGTTCGGTACTCCTTTGCTTACCTTCTAACGAATAGTTTCTTTAATTTGTAGAAAGCATCTTTCTCTATTCTAATGTAAAAAAATAGATATTTACAGCAGTTCAGTACTCTTTTCCACGTTTCTAACGAAAATTTCCTGTTTCTTAATACTTTGCTTATTTTCTGGAAGGTAACTTTCGCTATTCAAATGTTACTTCGGATTTCGGTGTCACATTTTTCGTCTTCTGTTAAAACACTTCCTAGATATTTAAATTGTTGTACTTGCATGATTTTGTTGTCTCCAATTTGTAGTTCGCAAGTTGGGTTGCTCCTTTTTTTTTTTTAAACTTTTCAACCCAAGCAAGGCTGGAAGCCACTAGCACGCAAGGGGTTAGAGAATATTTGGAGCGAGAGCAGATAGGAGTGATAGAGGAAAGGATATGGAGAAGGATAGTGGATAAATCAAGGCAACTGGAGATGTCGATTGACATTACATTTGAATAGTTGGAGATTATAGTTATCAGGGAAATAGGAATAAGGAAGAGAGTACCACAGGTGAGAGGTGCGTGATATGAAGCTATTGGAGTAGAAGAGATGGCTACATTTAACAGTTTCAACAGTGAAGGGGTGGGAGCGGGATGCCAGCCTCGTAGGACGCTTGAATTCATGAAGTCTGGGAACCAGCGAAAGCAGCTCATCGGAGCAATTACCGTGAAAGTATTTGTAAAAAAGACAGAGAGAGGCGACTGCGTGTCTGTGAGAGAGCGACTGCAGACGAGATGCCAGATCAGGGCTAATTACGTTGCATATCCGTCTTTGGATCTTATCAAGAACCCCGAGGCAAAGAGAAGAGGCTCCAGACCATATATGGCAGCAATACTCCATGCAAGGGCGAATGGTTGATTTGTAGATTTGAAGGATCGATTCCGGGGAGAAAAATTTCCTGGCCCGGCACAGGGAGCCAACTTTCCTTGCGGTGGATGAAGCAATTGACTCAATGTATTTGTTCCATTTCAGGTCAGCAGTCAGCGTGAGACCGAGCAGCCGCAGAGAGGAGGTCTCGAGAAGTTGAGCTTAAGACATTCTAATGGTGATTAATAGAGAGCAGTTTTGTTTTGGGGGCGTTAAAGTTAACCAGCCAATTCCTGCCCCAGTTCACAACCGATTGGACGTCCTTTCCGAGACGAACGGCCAGGTTAATTTTGTCAGCGACACTAGATTTGTTTCTGAGGCAGGAGTAAATTCTGGTGTCATCTGTGTAGATGCCAACTTTGGAATCTCTGGCGTCAGGAAGATCATTTATGAAAATAAGGAACAGAGTAGGGCCGAGGATGGAGCCTTGAGAAACACCTGCGTTCGTGGGATAGGAGCTGGAGGAGAATCCGTTGAGAACGACCTTCAGTTCACGGTTTCACAGGAATGATTGTATTAGGTCAAACAATCGACCTGTAATACCATAACCCTGGAGTTTGCGAAGAAGGCCGGCATGTCAAACCCTATCAAACGCTTTGGAGATGTCTAGGGCTACGGCACGAGCTTCTCCGTTATTATGAAGAGCTTGGTAGACAAATTCAGTGATGGCCGTAAACACATCAGCTGTAGATCGGGCAAAGCGGAAACCTTGTCTGAGAGTAGATCATGGGATGTAAGGTGGTTAACCACTTCGGCGTTGATTAGGGCTTCGAA
This sequence comes from Acanthosepion esculentum, assembly GCA_964036315.1. Taxonomy (NCBI): domain Eukaryota; kingdom Metazoa; phylum Mollusca; class Cephalopoda; order Sepiida; family Sepiidae; genus Acanthosepion; species Acanthosepion esculentum. The sequence continues at coordinate 3,828,856 of OZ038512.1, read as the reverse complement.
GACTTTGCCGAAGACGGGTAGGAGACTGATAGGACGGTAATTTTGCTGACAACCGTAGATTCTGAATCCCGCTGTATGGGCTAAATAAATACGGTGAGAAAACTTCTCTTTCTGTTTAAAAAAATTCTAAAGACGTAAAGAAACTTCACTTGCCGATCTGGCAGAGGAAATATGCCCTAATTATAAACGGAAGGGACGCTAGCGATAATTCAACCAAGTTATCTATTCGCCTTTCCTACTCCAACTTCCCGCCAATTTAGCTCGTCGCCATGAAACGAGAGAGAAAATGCCGTCCGCCATTGCAAATAAAATTAAAAAGAGAGAAAAACAAATTTCATATTAAGGAATAAAAAAAAATGTATAAAAAGAAAGAAAGAAAAACTAACAGAAATTAAATAAAACAACAACATGGCCGATTACTTTGAATCACTCAACACCTGCATTCCTCCTCCTCCAAACCTTCCCACCAATACTCATCCCCCTCCTTTATCATTCTTTACTCACCCACCTCCACTATCTTTGTGCCTTGCAATTCTCGTCACCCCCACCCCGAAATCATTCTTCCCGGCATTCAACCTTTACCGAAATCTACATCGATACCTATATTCATCTAGGTCAGATAATAATTAGAGTTTGATTGATCGGGAAGTTTGGAGAGTGATGCCAGTTAATATACATGTAAGCGGTGGAAGCTTGTGTAGGGGTGAACCTATGAACATGCATATAGGTAAATGATATTAAATATATATCTACAAGCAGCTGTCTGTGTAGGCCGGCATCTAAAGGACTTGATATCTCTCTACGTACACGTCAACTATGCACTTAATGCCTGAATAAATATCAGTGTCATATGTGGAAGTGCTGATAATATAATGGCTATCAGCGCGGGAAGTAGAATCGGTGATTCGAGTTCTAATTTCGGTCAATTTTCTTCCGGTCACTTTCCCACTAAAGGTAATTGTAATATTAGCCGTTTATTTGGCATTCAATGACCGAGCAGCCAGTATTGCTTTCTGTTGAAATTAATAACATTTTTCTATTAAAACAATTTCTTAGGAAAACAGTTTCTCAAGTCCAGTGGCTGTTATCGCTCTTTCCAGTACTGATGGGAGTTTTATTTCTAACCTTTTATGGGAAGTAGAGTGGAATTTTAACATCTTCATTATGTCATTATCTTTGAGTCGCATGTGAGTTGTAACCTAGAAAAGTTTACTGAATGAGGAATAACTAAAACGGGGGTTGGAAATGAAATGATAATCTTTATAACATCAACAAAATACAATACTCGCCAGCTGCGTCAAGTAGGTAAACCACTGCTAGTAGTGGACTACTTAGACACCATATTACCCCCACGTGAAATAGTATCCAACGTATTTATGAGGATTGGGACATACCCATTAGTGTTTATAGGTACGGTATATAACACTTACTTACTTACTTACTTACTTACTTACTTTCTTTCTTTCTTTCTTTCTTTCTTTCTTTCTGTTGTAACCTAGAAAAGTTTACTGAATGAGGAATAACCAAAACGAAGATTGGAAATGAAATGATAATCTTTATAACATCAACAAAATACAATATTCGCCAGCAGCATGAAGTAGGTAAACCACTGCTAGTGGCGGACTACTTAGACACCATATTACCCCCACTTACAATGGTATCCAACGTATTTATGAGGATTGGGACATGTATATTAGTGGTCATAGGTACGGTATATAACAATGTGCTATCCAATTTTAGTTGTTGCCGCTGTTGGTAATTCTCAAGTGATATGTTTCCTGTTATTTCATACATTTATTTGTTTGTTTTTTTGTAACGCCAGTCAAAGAAGGATGACCTGTGTCAAGACCCACAGGCTTTACTCGCTCATTGCCTTTTTTTTTCACCAGTGTTCTTAGGAAGCTGTTATCTAGCAGTTTAGATATTTCTGAACAGGTTTGGCGTCATGCTTTACATCCATATGAAAGCCTAGATCTGACAGGGCTATTTAAGTACATGAATTGAGTGTTGACCCCCAGCTTTGGGTTAAATAGTTGGATAGCAAATCAAACACGCGTAATCGCTAAAAATAATGTTTATAGTAATAAGACGCACACATACGCACACACTCACACTCGCACACACACACACACACACATATATATATATATATATATATATATATATATATATATATATAAGGGCTGCAAAAATACGTATACAGTATATTGTTGCAGTATATTGTTACAGTATATGTTATTGATATGAATGTTTAATCTATAAAATACGTTTTGTGTACATTTCTTATTTTTCATTACTATATACTCATTGGCGGCCACAATCTTACCAACATAAAGATACGCAGATGACACAGTACTAATAGCAGACACGGAAAAGAAACTACAAAACCTCCAACAGAAGATAGCGAGGGAGAGCGAGAAGAAGGGACTAACCATAAACTACAAGAAGACAGAATACATGGCCATCAGTAAAAAGATGAACCCGAAATGCGATTTGCATGTCGGGGACATTAAAATCAAGCAGGCGCGGAAGTTTAAATATCTGGAATGTGTTTTAACAGAGGACGGTAGGTGTGACACTGAGATCCGAAGACGGATTGGGATGGCCAACGATGCATTCCAGAAGCCGAGCAGAGTACTGCGAAACAGGAGGATTTCTATGGTGACATAGAAAAGAGTACTGAGCTGCTAAGTGACATCTGTCCTCCTATACGGCAGCGAATGTTGGACGGTATCCTTAAGAATGAAGAAGAGACTCGAGGCGGCGGAGATGTGTTTCTACAGAAGGATGCTGAGGATATCATGGACGGAGAATGTGAGCGATGATGAGGTCTTGCAGAGGATGTAAACAAGGAGGACGCTTCTGCTTAACATAAGGAAGAGGCAGATGAAATTTCGGGGACACATGATGAGAAAGGAGGGCCTAGAGAATCTGATACGCACGGGGCGAATAGAGGGAAAAAGAGACAGGGGAAATCAGCGCATGACATACGTGTCGGGATTGGGCAGGTGGATGGCGGAGCGTGGTCTGGGGGAATTGGCAGAAACACAAAACCTGTTGAGAGCCACAAGGGGTAGGGGGAAGGGGACTAGGACGATCGCCTACGTCCTGAATGAAAACGGCACATAAAAAGAAAGAAAGATACCTACTTTTGCAACCCACTATATAATACCGTTTCAAACCACAACCCCTGAAGACTGGAAATTTTACCAAGAAACTTCGAAGTCGGGATGAAATTGATATTTAAAAGTTAGGTAATCTTTTCAGATAGTATTATCAACGTTCTATTTTTAATATTATTTTAATATTTTTAATATTGAACACTATATATAAAAATAGCTGGTGTTTCTTCAATCTTAAATCATATATATATATATATATATGTGTGTGTGTGTGTGTGTGTGTGTGTGTGTGTGTGTGTGTGTGTGGGATAGGGATTACACACACACACAGATATATATATATATATATATATATATATATACATATATATATATATATTTAGTTGGATTGATGTGACTTTGTGACCCGGGGTTTCACGCACTCTGCGACGATCGTCAGACAAATAATATACAGTGTAACCCGGATATAAGAGAGTTATCAGGGCCGGAGAATACGTCTCTTATATCCGGGTTTCTCTTATATCCGGGTTTGGTCTATTATATATGCATTAACTCAGGCTCCAATTTGGGACCAGAGAAAATCTCTCTTATATCCGGGTCTCTTATATCCGGGTTACACTGTATATATAAATTGCATACATATATACATTTATATGTAAGATATATATATAAAAATTGCACATATATATTT
>OZ038512.1:3770043-3822543 GCA_964036315.1 Acanthosepion esculentum | reverse complement strand
CATATTTGTAAGAAGAAGGATTTTGGTGTCCAGCCACTATCTTTCTGAATATTCGCTATTATTTTTTAAAGTCGAGATGACACACTTGAATAGAATTGCGCTTGTAAATCATTTCTTAAATGTAGAACATGCGCTGAAGTGGTAGCCATTAAAAAAAAAAAAATACAAAAATTAATTTCTCTAAATTTCCTAAAATTAAATAAGTAGGCGTCATCGATGTTAAAAAAATTATTTTTTACCAAAATTTTCCGAAAGGGAAACATTTCTGAAATAATTCCATTCCTTTCTGAATAATTCCTCAAAGTTTAATTAAATCAGACTATTATTTGTTTTTTGCAATAATTTCCAAATCAAATTTCACGGCAAAAATATTCTAAAATTCCTATCCTAATTTTTGGTTGCGTTCTGACGGTGTCGTATCCCCTCAGGACGTTGGTGATCATGGCTCTCCACATTTTCCTGTCCTTTGTAAGCTCTTAATAAATTTAATCTTTTTGTTATGTCTCCCAAACCCTGTTCTGCTATCCATTAATCAAGTTCGCCTCAATCTGTCCTGTGAGTATCAGATTTTCCAATCCCTCTTTTCTCATCATGCTCTCCAGAAATTTCTGTTTCTTCTTAATGTTAAGTATAAGGTTCCTTTTTGTTTCCATTTTCTCTAGAACCTCGTCGTTGCACAGTTATTCGGTCCATAGTATTCTCAGCATCTTTCTTTAGAACCATATTTTTGTTGTTTCAAGTCTCTTTTTCATCTTTGAGGGCATTGTCCAGCATTCGCTGCCATACAAGAAGACAGATATCACGTAATACTCTTTGTTTCTAACCAACTCTTTTTTTTTCTGTCTCTTATTATTTTGCTTAGTTTTTGGAAGGCATCTTCGGATTTCAGTGTCGCACTTTCCCTCCTCTGTTAGAACGCATCGAAGATATTTAAAATTGGGTACTTATTTAATTTTGGTATCTCCGATTTTTAATTTGCATTTTAGGTAATCCTTTTGTTCACAACGATGCATTCTGTCTTCTTGCAGTTTATGTTCAGTCCTTACTTCTCGATTTCTTTCACTATTTTCTTCACTAAGATGAAAAAAAAATTCTCTCGAACTTGGATGAGGGTACCGTTCAAATAGCTGCAATAATTGTTCCGTATTCAAGGGTCATTTGGTGGAAGAGTTAACATTTTTATTTCCTTTTCTCTCTCTCTCTTTTTTTTTTACTCGTTTTTTGCTTCTCCCCCGGTTCTGTCCCATCGGCCAGCAAAAAAGAAAAAGAAAGAAACCTGTCGAACAGGCTCAGCTAAACGCTGTCCAACATTCTTTCGTGAAACATGTCATGGCTGATTCGCACTTTTTTTGGTAGACATTTACGACTTTCTGTAGCCATCGGCCGACCCGAGTTGAACTGGTACACGAAATAAAGTCGCCTGTCCGATTGTACCACCAATCGGACGACGACAGACCGGACGACTTTGCCTGCAGCCACAACACATACCCTTTCTGGACTGACTCTCCTAAGTTTTACAATTTGCCTTCATTTTTTTTTTTGGTATTGTTGAGAGCTTCATTGCCGGTTTTAGAGGAAGGTGGGGGTCTGGAGGTTGGTGAGGGTCTGGAGGTTTGGACAACTGTCAAAAAAGTAGGGCAATTTGGAACAAATCTGGTAATATGACACCTGCCCGCAAGTGGGTATCGCTGGCTATTGCTGAGTTCGATCTAAACTGAGTGCCCCATTATTATGAGCCTGTGCCAGACTAGATTTATTTTAGTGATTATTTTTATAAACCAGAAATACTGCTCTATTTTAATTCTGATCTTAGAAATATTCTTTATTCCTTATTTTAAGCATGTTTAGTTTTTCCACGATTAAATGGATGTGCGGGAGGTGTAATGATGGATAGTTGTTCCGAATGTAAAATCGGAGAGCTGTGGTCGAATTCCAGTCGGGTTCGTTACATTCACATGAATCCAGCTCCTTCCCCCATTCATGGGTTAAATAGTATCCGAAAAAATCATTGTCCCTCTCATAAAAATGTTAATGCAATATTCACTAGCAAAAAATGTTATTCTTTCAATCCTAAATATATTCCGCCTTTCAGTCGTCGGGATCATTTACTCAGTGCGAACGATCCTTTCCTTAGCGCCATAGTTTGTGTTTTGAGAGGGTGTTATACAGGAAGAAACTGCCACCAATTGAGTTTGAACATAGATCGCCAGTGAGCAAACACAGGCGATCCCATTATTGAATTAAGTAGACCACGTGACCATAGAGGAAACGCATATATGAAAGAAGTAGCTGACGATTAACGATTGTTATTTCTAGTCTATCCTCTATTACTATTCTGATCCCCATTTCTAGTCTATCCTCTATTACTATTCTGATCCACATTTCTAGTCTATCCTCTATTACTATTCTGATCCCCATTTCTAGTCTATCCTCTATTACTATTCTGATCCACATTTCTAGTCTATCCTCTATTACTATTCTGATCCCCCATTTCTAGTCTATCCTCTATTACTATTCTGATCCACATTTCTAGTCTATCCTCTATTACTATTCTGATCCCCATTTCTAGTCTATCCTCTATTACTATTCTGATCCCCATTTCTAGTCTATCCTCTATTACTATTCTGATCCCCATTTATAGTCTATCCTCTATTACTATTCTGATCCCCATTTCTAGTCTATCCTCTATTACTATTCTGATCCCCATTTCTAGTCTATCCTCTATTACTATTCTGATCCCCATTTCTAGTCTATCCTCTATTACTATTCTGATCCCCATTTCTAGTCTATCCTCTATTACTATTCTGATCCCCATTTCTAGTCTATCCTCTATTACTATTCTGATCCACATTTCTAGTCTATCCTCTATTACTATTCTGATCCCCATTTCTAGTCTATCCTCTATTACTATTCTGATCCCCATTTCTAGTCTATCCTCTATTACTATACGGACCGCTGCTCTCTATTCTATTCGCTATGCTATTCCTCTATACTGATCACTATACGGTGGCTAATGTTCGAGCGAGTATTATCGAACAAGTACTATTAATACGAGTGATATCCGAAGGCGTCTGACACCAGCATTATTCAACGGCGTACTATTGTTGTATCTGCGATTACAAAGTCTCTACTACAACGAGCATTACAAAAATGACAACGAGTCTTCGTTGGCATCACCAAAGTGGCAACGAATATTCGTTGACATCACAAAACAGGGCTACGTACGGTTTTGAATGTAGAGTTTTCCTTCTTCTAGACCGGTTGCCACCAACGCTATAGAACCTCATATGTCCTACTACTTACCCATAGCTAGGGGGAGAAGAATTGGATTCATGCCTTTCCCGAGCGTATTAGCACGTAAGTGAATGTAATAAACTTGACTAAAATTCGAACTCGGCTTTAAATAACCCGCAAAGGGTTGATAAGCCATAAAGAAAAACAAATCAGTAACTCAGTCACGGGTAACATATAGCAAATACGACTTAAGGGAATTGGTTAGGTTAGGTTAGTTTATTTTACGCCGTTAAAAAAGGTTGTTGAGTTTTTTTTTAAGGTCGAATTGTTTATGGGGCACCTAGTGAGAATCGAGATTTGCGAATGTGTGGCAGGAAAGACTTCGAACGAGAGCGTAGTTTGTTTGTTTTGTTTTTTTTGACTAATTTAATTTTAATATTTTTAAAGTACCTTTTATCACAACTTAACCCTGGCTGTCGATCTGCGGCACTGTGTAGACAACACAGATCGCAACTAATAATAATAAGAATTATACGCGGCAAGAACCAGACACCCGCGTCTATTTTTATACTCGTTGTAGTAATCGTTGAGAGGAGACAAAGTTAGAAAGCTGTTAAAAACTATGATCAACTACTCTTAGGTACTTAATACAAGGTGTGAGGGTGTCGTTATACTTTGAGACTGTCATTTTTCCAAGTATGCAATAAAAGGGGGGTGCCTTAATAAATCATGTTTGAAAAATAATCGGCAGGGTCAAAAATTTAGAATTTAAGTAAAGAAAAGCTGTTTTTTTTTAAAGTAAAGAAAAGTTTTTTTATTTGTTTTCCAACAGCTTCTTCTCACGCACTTCCCGATAGTGGAACTCCCTTCCTCTTACTTGCTTCCATGATAGATATAATCTTCAAATATTCAAATGTAACGTCAATCGACATCTTCTGATGCCTTGATCCTGATCACCGTCCTTCTTTTTATCCTTTCCTCAAAGACCCCTCTTTACTCTCGCTCTCTGTAACCCCTTCCGTGATAGTGGCACTCCTGACTTGCTTGGAGTAAAATTCTTTAAAAAAAAAACCTTCACTGTAACAACAAACTTCGTCTCAAAGATATCTTTAACTTTCTAAGATAGCCATACAACTGAATTAGGATACGAAAGGTTTGTGTTGTAACCCAGGGAAGTTTATTAATAGAATAATCAAACAGAGGTTGGTAATGAACGATAATACTTAGAACACAAAAAAACGCATATAAGATTCGCCAGCTGCGCGTAGAAGAAGTAGTCAAGTGCTAGAAGTGAGTCAAGTGAATTCCACAATGCATGTCCAACTGCAGACCAACATACAGTATTTACTACTGTATTTATGTGCATGGGGACTTACCCATGATCGTCCATTACCTGTTTTATAGATACGCCACAAACTTACGTTGGAATTGCTCAGTAATCTTGACATATTTCAGAAGGATATTAAAATAATCAAGAACCTACAATAGCAGCAAAGGACCTACATACGGATAGAACATGTGTTCATGAGATATACTAAAATAGAAAGGGGTGTAAGACAAGGATGTGTCTTTTCACCGGACTATTTCAACCTATACAGCGAGGCGATTCTGAGAGAACTGGAAGTCCTGCCAGGGTTCATTATTGGCAAGGGAAGGTTACTGAATAGAATAATCAAACGAAGGTTGTTAATGAACGATAATACTTAGAACACGAAAAACGCATATAAGATTCGCCAGCGGCGCGTAGAAGTAGTAGTCAAGTGCTAGAAGTGAGTCAAGTGAATTCTACAATGAATCTCCAGCTGCAGGATATCTACCAACCGCCCCACGTGGTCAGATGCGGCACAAGGTCGAAATTAATGTGGGTATCGGAGGCCGTAGGCTCGGCCAAAATTTTCCCGTAATAGGTAGCTGTTTCCCGAGACCAGACTCTGTCTTTCGATATAGCCTCCTCTAGGGATTCTCTCTATTCGAGAGTTTGACCAGCACATCTGAAGACGAATCTCCCACTGCAGGATATATACCAACCGCCCGACGCGGTCAAATGTGGCACAAGGCAGAATTTAATGTGAGGTATCCGAGCTCGTAGACCCGGCCAAAAATTTCTTGTAGACCCCGTATAAAACCGGTTCGCGTAGCTGTTTTCTCGAGACGAGACTCTGCCCTTTGACATAGCCTCGTCTGGGGATTCTCTCTACCGGAGGCAGAGAGATTGACCAGCGCAGCTGAAGACAAATCTCCAACTGCAGACCAACATACAGTAATTATTACTGTATTTATGTGAATGGGGACATACCCATTATCGTTCGTAGGTATGCTACAATAGCTTGTATACATCATATATGATAATGATATTATCAGCCGTTTCCTTATAAGGAAACATTAATTGACCGAGCAACCATTGCTGCTGTCGATTGACAACTTTTCAGAAAAGTAAGTTCATCAAGTCCAGTAACTCTTATAGCTCTTTTCAGTATTCATTTGCGGTTTCCTTCCTAACCTTTTGTTTGAAGTAGTGCGGAAAGTGTACATTTTGATTATGTCATTATTTTCTCCTCGAATTGCATATGCTATCCAGTTCGGCTGTTGTTGCTGTTGAAAGTCCTCAACTGTTGTCATTTCTGTTATTTGGTACAGTTCCTTTTTTGTGATTCTGTAGCGCCACATCACTCACACCATTGATCTGAGAAATTGGTTGTATATAGCTGATAGTTAATAAATTTCTGAATAGATTTGGCACCGTACATGACATCCATGTGGATGTATCTATCTGGCGAGGCTATTTAAGAACATGTCTCACGTTTTTAGGTTTTGGTTTGTGTTATAATTGAATGCCCCAGACTCCCTATCGCCTATGTGTACTGACTATATCAGTAGCTATATATAGTGACTAGCTTCGGCAATGAGTTGGAGATTCGTCTCCATCTGAGCTAATCAAACTCTCTGTCTTCGGGCAGAGTGGAACCGAGACGAGGCTATGCCTTCGGGCAGAGTCTCGTCTGGGATGGTAGACAGCTACCCGACCCCGTTTTTTACGGGATCTACGGGGAATTTTTTGCCCGAGCCTACGGGCTCTGATACCCCACATTAAATTCGGCCTTGTGCCACATCTGACCGCGTGGGGCGGTTGGCAAATATCCTTGCTTCGGCAATTAGTTGAAGATTCTCTTGAGCTGTGCTGGTCGAACTATCTGCCTTCGGGTAGAGAGGAATCCAGACGAGGCTATGCCGAAGGGCGATGTCTCGTCTTGGTTGGTAGACAGCTACCCGGCCCCGTATATATGAGGTTTACGGGGAATTTTTGCCAGAACCTCCGAGCTCGGTTTTACGCCCCGCATTAAAGAACGGCCTTGTGTCTCGCGGGGAGGTAAGGTAAACACATTTGCTTCAGGTATTACTAGCGGGCCACACCCAAATCCCTGCCCCTTCAGTAGTGTATTCTCTTTTACCATAAACCTTTCTTTCATCTACGCGCGTGTTGCTGTTCCTTCACTCGGGTACCACCTTTTACTATTTGTAACCTCTTTAAGGATACAATAGTTTGGGGCGTTGGGCGAATCTGCCTTTAGCATAGCCTATATATGTTTTAATATTTATTGCTTATGGTAAATTTGTGATATTGTTTTAATACCTCGTTAGACAGTAGTCATTGAAAATGGACCCGATTGCATTTTTGAAAAATAATCTTTAAATAAATTTAACTTACATTTGTTTTAATGTCACTTCTTGTTAAGCGTAATTATTTTCCGGACACCCTAAAGGCAGATTGCTTTAATTGTAATAATTTGTTATTTTCGTATACGATGTTGGAAAGATAATCCTGTCGCATCTAAAGATGAAAAAAATATGCTTCTTCGGTTATAATCGATATATTTAATCCAGATAAAATTTCCTCTCATTATCGATAACATAATCCAATCTATTTGGCATTTTTTTCATCCCTCGGGCGTAAAAATTCTTCAGGATTCAATGCAACGAAACACACAGTATTAGTTTTAGCTTCTTCACGATTAATAAAGTTTCCCCTCTAAAATATGTTGAAATGATCTGAAAGGATGATAGTCAGATGAAGCAATATCTGAAGCGTAAGGAGGATGAGGAGAAACTTCTATGTTTAGTGCCATTGTCTTTCTTTAAATGACTCGGAAATACATGGCCTTTCACAAATTAAGTCAATAGCAGGGTTTTTTTTACTTTAGTCTTATTGGACACTGAAAAGCCACATGGATTTAGATTTTAGTTCATGGACGCAAAGAAATGTTTATTCGGTCGAGCTAGCTATTATGAGACTATTACGCCAACCATCACAGTCCTGCATCATGGTCAGAAGGTCATTAGGGTGGCCTTCTGTGTCATGACATAGCTGGTCAATGTAGGTGGTTGCTGGACGATCAACACGTCTTGCACCACGATTAGGTGTCCGAAGCAGTTGACCACTCACAAGTTCTTGTTTTGCTCGCCAGCAGTATCCTACAAAGCGCATTCTGCGTAAGATTGCAGAAAAATCAGGGATGGGTTCATAGAGCCGTGATTTAGTAGGATTTTGTTTCCAAGAGATGTTAACTATAGCTTACAGCATCCGAATGTATTTTCCATCACGCTTAGACTCAATTGTTTACGATTGTAGAAATATCAGGGCTAGCTCCAGAGAGCTGTGATTTAGTTGGGTGTTGTCTCCAGGAGATTTTAAGTGTAACTCTCATCATCCGAGTGTAGGTTCCATCAAGCTTAGACTGAAGGGTTTAATAATGTACAAATATCAGGTTTAGGTCCATAGAGCTGTGATTTAGTTGGATTGTGTCCCCAAGAGATGTTAAGTATAGCTCTCGACATCCGCGTGTCCGTTCCATCAAGCTTAGACTCTAGGGCAGAGTTTCACAACCAGGGGTAAATTTACCCCTAGGGGGTAAAAAATTATATAGTCGGGGGTAAATAATTTAAGTACCTGATAATTTAAAAAGTAATGTTTTGGTATTTTTACTAATGACTAATTTGCACAATTTTAGTCACAAATTAGTCAGTACTAATCATAATCATTCATTCCAAAAAAATTTTTTTAGTATTTTCCAAAAAACTTTTAAATTACCAAAAACAAAAATACTAAAAAAAAATTTTTTTTTTAATGAATGATTATGATTAGTATTAATTTGTAGATCTACTAATACAGCGGATAAAAAAAAAAATGACTACAAACGTTAATAAAAATACTGAATTTTATACTAACTTATACTAAAAAATTAGTAGATTAGTACTAAATAAGAAATCAGTATTTTGAGTGTCGCTTAGTATTTTTTTTTTAGTCATAGTATTTTGACTAAAAAAAACCCTTAGTATTTTGAATGAAAAAATCATTCATTCATTTAGTCACGAAATTGTACATCAATGCTTTATGATGGCTATGAATTTTTTGTATCGGAGTAGGGGGTAAATGGAGAAATACATAAAGCCGAGGGGGTCAATGATGGAGGAAAGGTTGAGAATGGCTGGTCTAAGGGTTTAGTTAATGTTCAGGGAATGGCACCATACATTAACACCGCTTCTACAATGGCGCGAAAGTATCTCCATTTGAGGTTCTCTGGTAGATCAGATTTCTAGCTTACATCCATTTCAATCAAGGCAGCCCAGAATATAGCTACACGATTTTCAAATCCTTTTCAGTAGATATTATACCTCTGACCTCTTTGACAGTTTCTCAAGCATGAGCAGATGATTTGTGGGCAGTAGTAGAGGGTAACGAGTAGATTCTTTTTTTTATGCATTATTCTTTTGGGATTTATTGCTATTTGACCCCCAAGGAATATATTGCTGATGTTTAGGTTTTAAGGTTGTGACATACATAAATACTTATATAAATACTTCACTTTAATTTTAAAATTACGCTGGTATTAAGCCTATCGTATTTTAAATATTTTCTTTCTTAAAAGAAAGTGATGAACCATTTAAAGAAATAATAAACTTCGTTCCCGTATATTTCTTGCCACTTCCGTTGCTGAAGAACCATTTTCTAATTTAAACAGCATACAATGTCTGGTGTGGGTCAAACATAAACTCATTAAAATACTTCTTATATATAGATGTTTATTATTATACAAACAGACATTCTGCATATGTTACCCACCATGTTATGCCACTTTTCCACGTGGGTACCGTCAAGATTATTGCATCAATCCCGGGGAAAATTAACACCAAGGCCCTCAGAAACTTCTTTTGAGGCTTGCATCCTCAACACGAATCTGGTCAAAGTCTTTCATACCGTTACGCATTGCTTTCCTCCAAGATGAACCATCGACAGTTAGGGTTTCCCAGTCACTTTGCATGATGTTGGTCTCATGCAGGGTGCGTTCTTGATGCAGTCTATATAACACAATTTCGGTTTGTGTGCTGTCTAGAAACTGAAACTGCTTAGGGATACTATCGCCCTTCATCTTGACCACGGGAGCAATCCATGCTAACCGATAAGTACCAGAGACTCTAGACACTCTCCCCAAACACACACACACACACACACACACACACACACACACACACACACACAGAGAGAGAGAGACACACACACACACAGACACACACAGACACACACACACACACACACACACACACACACACACACACACATGAAAAAAACAAAAACGAAAGGAAAACTTATCTTAGCCAACGAGTTTCGTCCTCTGAGGAACTTTATCAAGCCAAATGGAACGATTTTATTTTGTGGGAAAAATTTATATACAAGACCAAAAATGTTATTGGTTTTCCAAAATCTTTGGTACAGGGCCGCACATTAATATTCCGCTAACCGGGTGAATATTCATGAGCGCCCATATTAAAACACGGCCTTGTGCCACATCCTATCTCGCGTGGAAGTAAAGTAAACATCCTTGCTTCGGGAATTACTAGCCTGCCACCCGATTCCCTGTTTTTCAGTAGTGTTCTCTTTTACAATAAACCTCTCTTCTTTCATCTACGCTCGTGTGGATGTTCCTTCACTCGAATACCACCTTTGTCTTTTTTAAACCTCTTTAAGGATACAGCAGTTTGCCCATATACCAAAAAATTTGGAAAACCAATACGAAATATTTTGAAAAGGCAATAACATTTTCCCCTTGTCACATTACGTAAATTAATGACAAAGTGAAAAATTTCTTTCCGTCCAACGCGTTTCGACTTTTAATACTTCATCAGATTTAAATGATATTAATATGTGCTTGGTTATATATATATATATATATATATATATATATATATATATATATATATATATATATATATATAGCCAAACCAATTTCATTTAATTTGTTTTTTTATGTTTTTATCGCTTTCATTACTAAATATCTCACATTTTGATAAAAGAAGATCTGCCAAGAAATGTTGTAAGAATCTGGACGTAAATTTACAGTGGCTGTTCTAGCGATTAAAGCACTTTCTATATACTTTCATCTCAGTAAATTACTGTTTTAAATAAAGAATCATTTTTTAATCAAAATTATGGCCAGCCCCAGGGATAACTAATGCATTCAATACGTTATTTTGTTAAAGATTCCCCCTGTCTGCTATATTGTAGAAATCGTTACTTCCTACTTTCTATTTCGTTCGCAGAAATACCTCTCTATATTGAGTGGATCTTGGGGTTGTATTAGATGAACTTTAGTAACAAATAAAAAATGTGGCGTTACTTTCGAAACGACCCTGGAAAATTCGTCCTACCAAAAACGCTTTAAAAAGAAAAAAAGAAAAAAAAAAATTTCGTCACTTTTTAGTAATTGGTTCGACCGAAAACTTTTCATCATGACTTCCTATCTGGTGAGTCTAATGAATCGTGCTCCAAGTAAGTTTTAAACCATAAAATATGCTTTTATCTAACTGTTGACCAAGCAAGTTGATCATTCTTCTTTTTTATGAATAGGGAAAGAAAATCTTGAAACGTGTAGGTCAGAGGTGAGAGCTTAGCATGAATCATGTGACACATGGAAATTAACATTTACGTTGCTTCTGGCCAATCGTTACCTACATTTTTTTCCATTTTGAGTTCGTTGACATAATATATATATATATATATATATATATATATATATATACATATATATATATATATATATATATATATATATATATATATATATATATATATATATATATATATATATATATATATATATATATACCTAATTTTGTTTTTGTTGTTTTTAAACATCTGTCATCCATTTTGTATGGATGTCCGCAAATATAAATCTCGTATTTTTGTTGTTTATTTTTGTATATTTTGTCTCGTCACCTAATTCTTTATCACGTCCAGTCTTGAGTACACACCCCAGACAGATAAGCTTTTAGTTCTGTTTTGTCATTTATATCCTTATATATATATATATATATATATATATATATATATATATATATATATATATGTAAGGATATATATATATATATATATATATATATATATATATATATATATATATATATATATATATATATATATATATATATATATATATATAAATATATATATATATGTGTGTGTGTGTGTGTGTGTGTGTGTGTGTGTGTGTGTGTGTGTGTGAGGCACGGTGGAGTTATGGTTAGCTTGTATTGAGGAAACGGAAAGCCGAGTTCGAATTCCAGTCGAATCCATTACATTCACTTACGTGCTAATACCCTTAGGAAATGTTTGTATCCTCTTCTTCCCTCCAGCTATGGGCAAATAGCAGAACAGACTGGATTCTGTAGCCTTCGATGGCAACTGGTCTAGGAGAAGGACAAAACCTGTGGAGGTTTGTTTGGGGACCTTGTGGCACGTAGTACACCAGGTCTCTGTATTCGACCCATCAAAAAGTGTGGTTGGTTCTGAACAAAACGTTTACCACTATAATCAAATCACATGTGCTGGTGTCGGACTGTTGGTTTCCTAGGAACTGAGCTGCTTGAACCGCATACATCGAATACGACGGGAGAGTTCACTATATATATATGTATATATATATATATATATATATATATATATATATATATATATATATATATATATATATATATATATATATAATGGACTATACTGTCGGTTTCGACGTATGAGGATCTGACAATTTAACCAATTGATTCAGTTATGAAATTATGTGCGATAATCTGAAGTGGCACTTAAGACCCGCTAGTTATTTAAAAAGGAGGCCGCATTTGGGGCAAGAGTGGGATGACATCACTGTTAGATTGGCTGACCTTTTAGACCTTGCTCTCGCTTCTTGAAGACGATTCAGACAAGCAGATTGAAAACTGCTGAGTTCACTAAAACACGTTGATCTCCATTCTTCCCGCTCCAAGGCTAAGCGCTCGAGGGTGTTATATTGACAGCTGATAAGTTGCTCCCTAGGTTGTCTTTGTATCTTAGCCATGGGCGTCCTACATTCCTGTAGCCCTGATCTAACTAGGATCTTGGGTATTCTGTCATCAGACATTCTCAAGACATGACCAGTCGATCGAAACTGAGACTCTATGAGAAAAGTTTCGATTCCGCCAATATTACACCTGCTATATATAACTCATATTATTTATGAATTCACATGTCCCTTAAGAAACTGTTTCAGATCAAACCAAATTCACGAATAATTATATTGGATATACCACTACATTCCTATCAAGAAGACTCACTTTACATCTCTCTGATCATAGGTCACTTAGGTCTCATTTAAACACAGACGGAGATAATGGAAGCATTATCAATAAAAAAAGAAAAAGCCAACATTTAGTAACATTAACTATGAATAAGGTCACAATGTGATGACCGTGTTTGGAAGATAAAAACATAATTAACAATAGCTGGCCACTCGTATTCGAGGATACCCGTTTATTAAGGCGGCTAACCAATCCCTATTGCAGACGCTCGCTCAGGCACATTTGTGTTTATTCAGCACACAGAGAGCCCACCTGTGGTTTATACAACTATGCTGAGCAGACCTTAGTTACAGTTTCTGGGAGAGAGCGTGTTATCTAGCATGATCAACAATCTGAATAACGCCAGCACACTCAAACCCTCAGTCACGATGACTTGTGACTCCGTGCTAGCACAGTTATCAACGGCCCCCAATTTCACTCACTGTGAACCCTTGGTGGTGGGGATCCGTCTAACCAATGCTTAGGTCTACCCGTGATATGGTTTTCAGCCACATTCCAAAGATGTCGCACGCTGGGATCACCCACTCCTGATCGATAACATGAGAAAGTCTGACAAATCAACCGTGGTGAGATTCGAACCCGGGTCACATGGCCTGAAAGCGAACTTTCACGCGCCCAAATAACTATAACTCTAGATACATATCTAAAAAAAAACATAGATTCAATTAAAAGTAAAAATAAAATCATC
This sequence comes from Acanthosepion esculentum, assembly GCA_964036315.1. Classification (NCBI taxonomy): domain Eukaryota; kingdom Metazoa; phylum Mollusca; class Cephalopoda; order Sepiida; family Sepiidae; genus Acanthosepion; species Acanthosepion esculentum. The sequence continues at coordinate 3,808,961 of OZ038512.1, read as the reverse complement.
CTAAAGAAATAGATGAAAGCATTGGTACTTTCTATTAGGGCCCCAGCTATGGGCAAAATAGTGAATGCCAAAGCAAAAACAAAATACTATGAACATATAAAAATACATATTCATTGTAAAAATAGCTGCAATACATTTTTATATAGCAAAATTACCAGCAATATCTCTTTATAGTAAAATGAACAATATATTTTTCAAACAAAATGACCACCAATACATTTTATCTATAGTCGAAGCAATTACGTTTAAAATATATTTGGTTGAAGCCATAAAAATGTGTTCAAAATATTTAGATTTCGGCATTAAATGAAACATAGAAGTGTTGATGTGCCGCTAATTCGTCAATCAACCATGCACACACCTTTACACAGCACAAGCTCACACTAAATCACGAAATCATTCCTTCACATACATACACATTTGCACTCAAACTTACGTATTGAAAGTGAACACCCACCTACGCGCGAGCGCGTGCACACACACACACACACAATCTATGCACAAGTATAGACTCACACTGAACACACACACAAATGCACAAACACAAGTATACATATAGAAGCACATACAGCCAAAGGTGCTTACATGCGCACACAATCACGCCCCCAAAACACACTCTTTCTTACTCGCATGCACATACACATACACACACACATACACACACACACACACATATATATATATAAGCGCACATATGAAAACTTTCCGGTTACACATACTAATACACCCACTCACACGCAAACGCAAATAGACATAGACAACTGCACACGCATACATTGAAATGCAAACTCTCTTTCTCTCTCACGCAATACACATAGGCATTTACACGCACGCACATTGACTCAAACGTATATATACGCATATGCATTCAAAAGTGTACACATTTAAACGTGCACACACGCAAACACACACTAAAGCGCTTTCTTGCATACACTGACCCCCCTCTCTCTCTCTCTCCCTTTCTCTCCATATATATATGTGTGTGTGTGTGTGTGTGTGTTTGTGTGTGTGTAGAGTGAGGGAGAGGGTGGGTGAGAGAAAGAGAGTTAGAGAACGGGTAGGAGGTGAAAGAGAGAGAGAGAGAGAAAGCGAAAATGAACGTCTGCTTGGATGCCCGTTGGGGTCTGGCAATATTATCAGGTAAAAAGAAATCCCCGGGGCGTATTTTGTAATTTATTTTAATGTGTAACTCCGGCGATTTGAAGTTGCTTTTTAATCAGGCTACGAAATTAAAGATGCAGCAAGTAACACACGATGAAAATTATTTTCATTAAACGTTCATCGATAAATTATCCGGTCAATAAATTGTCTCGGAGTTATCTGATGACGGTCAGGGCGGGCAAGGGTGGGTCTGACTTGAGGAGACGATCGTTTCGGGACAGAGAGATACGTACTCATTGGAATGCTCATCACACTTGCGTCTTATTTAGATTTTGTTGCTGAAATGTTTTCCTTTTTCTTTTTGACGTGGTTTTTATGAACCGTTTGTTGAGAAAACTTCACCGCGAATAATGACAATAATAAAAAATATTATCGGATTTGTTATTGTTGCTCTGCAAGAGAGTCATGGCGGAGGCGCTCCAAAAATGGACGACAAGGGGATGTGAATTAAGGTAATTTTTTAATGAGACAATTATGTTAAATGATAAATAATACGTCCCCTTTCCTATAATAGTTGTGATAATTATGTGTATTCGAGGGGATGCTGAAAAGTTCGTGCCCCGAAAAAAAGGCCTTGCAAAAATTTTGATATTTCGTTAGATTTAGGGACACGTACCCAGTTGAGAAATGTACGGGACCCTTGTCGTACTTGGTACAAGAATATAAATTTTTTTTTAAATTATCAAGGAGAGGAAAAAAGAAAGAGAGATTAGAAGAAGAAGAAGCGTAGAAAGAAGAAGTGTAGAGAGAAGAAAAAGAAAAAGAAGACGAAAAAGAAAAACATATCAAGAAGAAAAAAGTATTGAGAAGGAAAACATCAGGAAAGAAAGCAGAAAATGTCCATAAGAAAAGAAAGAAGAAATATTAAGAAGAAAAATATAACGCAGAAAAAGACCTCAGAGAAGAAGAAGAAGAAGAAGAGGAGGAGGCGGGGGAGGAGGAGGAGGAAGAAGAAGAAATATTAAGAAGAAGCAGAGGGAAGAAGAAGAAGAAATATTGAGAACAAGGAGAAGAAGAAGAAATATTGACAAGAAAAAGAAGAAATATGAAGAAGAAGAAGAAATATTAAGAAGAGGAAGTAGAAATATTAAGAAGAAAAATATAACGCAGAAAAAGATTTCAGAGAAGAAGAAGAAGAAGAAGAAGAAGAAGAAGAAGAAGAAGAAGAGGAAGAGGAGGAGGAGGAGGAGGAGGAAGAATAAATATTAAGAAGAAGAAGAGGAGGAGGAGGAAGAAGAAATATTAAAAAGAAGAAGAGGGAAGAAGAAGAAGAAGAAATATTAAGAACAAGGAGAAGAAGAAGAAATATTCAGAAGAGAAAGAAGAAATATGAAGAAGAAGAAGAAATATTAAGAAGGGGAAGTAGAAATATGAAGAAGAAGAAGAAGAAGAAATATTAAGAAAAAGAAGAAGAAATATTAAGAAGAAGAAGAAGAAGGAGAAGAAGAAGAAGAAATATTGAGAAGAAAAAGAAGAAGAAGAAAAAGAAGAAATATTAAGAAGAGGAAGTAGAAATATTAAGAAGAGGAAGAAGAAGAAGAAATATTAAGAAAAAGAAGACAAGAAGAAGAAGAAGAAAAAGAAGAAGGAATATTAAGAAAAAGAAGAAGAAATATTAAGAAAAAGAAGAAGGAGAAGATGAAGAAATATTGAGAAGAAAAAGAAGAAAGATGAAGAAGAAGAAGAAGAAGAAGAAGAAGAAGAAAAAGAAGAAATATTAAGAAGAGGAAGTAGAAATATTAAGAAGAGGAAGAAGAAGAAGAAATATTAAGAAAAAGACATTAAGAAGAAGAAGCAGAAATATTAAGAAAAAGAAGAAGAAATATTACGAAGAAGAAGAAGAAAAAGAAGCGGAAATATTGAGAAGAAGAAGAATTAGGAGGAGGAGGAGAAGGAGGAGGAAGATGACTAAATGTAAATAAAAAGAGTGATTAGAAAAAATGAAAGAGATTTTGAGAAAGATGTATAAGAACTATTAAGAATTTTAGGAAGAAGAAAAAGAAAAATATTAGGAAAGAAGAAGAATGCTGAAAACTCCAAGAAGAAGAATAAAACAAAGAAGAAGAAGAAGAGGAATTAAAAAAGAGGAGGAATGAAAAGAAGAAGACGAAGAAGAGGAATGAAAAATGAGGAAGGATGAAAAGAAGAAGACGAAGAAGAGGAATGAAAAAAGAGGAAGAATGAAAAGAAGAAGACGAAGAAGAGGAATGAAAAAAGAGGAAGAATGAAAAGAAGAAGAAGCATTAGCTAATGATGAATGAGTCAAAGATAATACAGAAAAAGAAAACAAATATGGCAGAAACAAGAATGGCAACCAGTCTATGATAGAAAGAAACGGTAACCTCCTGCAGGAAAATCTGCCTAGTCAGTCACGAATCGAAAGAGAGATGATCATACAAGCGAGTATCATGTATGGCATCTGACTATTTATTTATTCTCCCTCCATCTATGGGTTGAATAGTAGGACAGACTGGGTTTTATAGCCTTGATTGGCAACCAGCCTACCGCAGAAAGAAACGGTAACTGCTGCGGGTAAATCTTCTGCCGCTGAGTCAGCTACGAATCATTACATCCAATTACGCGCAAATGTATGGCATACGGCCACATCAAGTTGAATCACCGTTTCTCGTACGACCACCGAAATTGAGCAACGTCGACCCTGATCAGTACCTAGATGTGTGACCGGTTGGGAATGCCAGGTGCTGTAAGCTTGGATGTGCGGGTGGTGTGATGGATAATGGCTAGGAATTGTTATTCGGAGATCCGAGTTCCAATTCCCTTTGGGTTCGTTCTATTCACTTACGCTCAGATTCCTTTGGGAAAGGGTATTTGGGGATTAACTATTTGCCCATAGTTGAAACCCTGACAGATGCTACCTACCCGGATCAGAGAGGACCTGGGTGCAACAGAAATTAAGAATTGGTTACACGCTCTTCTCAAAACCTCCCGATCTTGATGTAGATTATCGTCATCCCCAGGAAGTGGGGTGTAATTGATCTAGCGAGAAACATTGTGTTTCAATACGGAGGTCGCTGAAGTTCTTAAACTTGTCAATTTTTTTACCGTGATATTAGGGTTACAGGAAAGAGCTACGTCGATTATTATTACTACGAGTAGTAATGGTACTAATAGTAGTAGTAGTATTTTAAAATAATGTAAATTTTATTTTGCATTTAAATGTGTTTCATTTTTTAGTTTTTTTCATTTACTTTCCTCATCTTAAAAATAAACTTTCGCGCTTTTGTTTTGAAATATTTCGCTTATGGTCTGAAAATAAATATTTTTTGTGTCTGAACTGCAATTATCTCGCATTTGTGACAAAGATTTTATAGCTCCGAAGAAAAGACGGGTCATCAATTATATTAAGCCTTCTGTCTACTTAGCGTTTTTAATAACCAAATCATTAAAATAAAATTCAGATGGTTTGGATTTATTCGGACAATAGGCGATCTCACGACAATAGATATGATTAGAAAGAAAGAAAGAAAGAAAGAAAGAAAGAAAGAAAGAATAGAAAATTTGAAAAGAAAGAAAGGAAATAATTTAAAAAAATAAGTCAATAACGGAAAGGTGGGGAAATAATTAAAAAAGAATGAGAAAGAAAAGAACCTGGAGCCAAAGAAAGAAAAGAAGTAAATTGAAAAAAAAAAAGAAGCTTAGAGAAGAAAGAAAGAAAGAAAGAAAGAATCATAAAAGGTCAAAAAGAAAGAATGAAAGAAAGAAAGAAAGAAAGAAAGAAAGAAAGAAAGAAGGAAAGAATCATAAAAGGTCAAAAAAGAAAGGAAAAAAGAAGCTAAGAGAAGGAAGAAAGAAAGAAAGAAAGAAAGAAAGAAAGAATCATAAGAGGTCAAAAAAGAAAAAAAGAAAGAATCTTAGAGAAGAAAGAAAGAATCATCAAAGGTCAAAAAAGAAAAGAAGAAAAGGTATAGTGTAAATAAATAAAGATTGGTAAATTCGAAGAGTGAAAATGGAAATAACTTCAAAAGAAAGATTTAAAGAACTTAATGAAAAAGAGAATGAAAAACTGTACGCAAAGTAAGAAATGAAATAATTTGAAAAGAAAGAAAGAAAGAAAACGAAGGAAAGAAAGAAGCACAGAGAATCAACGAAGAAATCTAGAAGAAAGAAGCGAGTACAATAAAGAAAGGGGGAAATGAATAAAGAAAGAAGTACAGAGAATCAATGATGGAAAAAAGGAAAGAAAGAATTATAGACGTGAAAGAAGCACAGACGATAAGTAAAGAAAGAAAGAAAGAAAGAACGAAAGAAAGAAAGAAGCATAGACGATACGTAAAGAAAAAAAGAAGCACAAACGATAAGTAAAGAAAGAAAGAAAGAAAGAAGTATGGACGATAAGTAAAGAAAAAAAGCATAGAATATAAGTAAAGAAAGAAAGAAGAACAGACGATAAGCAAAGAAAGAAAGAAAAAAGCATAGACGTTAAGAAAGAAAGAAAGAAAGGAAAAAAAAAGTAAAAAGCATAGACGATAAAGAAAGAAAGAAAGAAAGAAAGAAAGGATGGAAGAAAGAAAGAAAGGAAAAGCATAGGCGATAAATAAAGAAAGAAAGAAGCATAGACGATAAGTAAATAAAGGAAGAAAGAAACACAGATAATAAGCAAAGAAAGAAAGAAAGAAAGAAAGAAAGAAAGAAAGAAAGAAAGAAAGAAAGAAAGAAAGAAAGAAGAAGAAGAAGAAGAAGACTGTGAAATAACGGAAATAAAAGAAAACAATGAAGGGACACATGTAAATACAACATTTTTAATTTTTGAAATTATCATTTTTTTAACAATCAATAATGAACAATAGTTTCAGGGGAATTTATTTATCTATTTTTTTCGACACACACGCACGCACGCACGCACACACACACACACACACACACACACACACACGACGCACACACACACACACAAACATACGCACGCACGTCCATGCACGCTCGCGCACACCTGCAAGAGTTTAGTGTAATTCATTTTCAAACGTAAATCATTATTTTATTAATGTCAAAACCACACAAGATTCATAAACAAGCAAAGAAAGAAAGGTCGTGTGACAATTAAAACGAAAACCAGATTGATGAGCATCAAGAAATGTTTGTAAAAAGACAGGCAAATCTTAACAGGACAAATCGTGTCACACTTTTCGTGTTTTGAGAAACAGACACAATTGGACAATCTTTTGTGAAAAGAGGAGAGAGGAATTTCAAATATCCATTTTAAGTTTATATCAATGATGAGGATGATGAAATTGGCGGGAACTAGCAGCATTCGGGATAAGAAATAAACCTATATGAGAAGCGGTCAATAATTTGCATCGCTTCTGAGCCCAGTTTGGATCGGAAATGTCTCATGGTTTTTGTCGAACAGTGGGAATGGAGAAGGGAGATCATTCCGAAAAAAATCTATTGTGTAAAATAAAGTTGGTTCTCTGTGTCGCGCCAGAAAGTTATTCTCGCCCGAATCCATCCTTCAAATCTCTAAATCAATCATTCGCCCTTGCATGGAATACTGCTGCCATATATGGTCTGGTGTCCCCGCAGTTCGACTTAAGGTCCTCGACAAAATCCAGAGACGGATATGTAATTTAATTGGCTCTGATCTGGCATCTCGTTTACAGTCGCTCTCTCACAGACGCAAAAAGTGACTCACCTGATTTTTTTTACTTAAAATTTTTTTCGCCTATTGTTTTTTGGGGTCAAACTTATTTTAATCTTACTAATATAATGACCCCTTCCCGACCAACTAGGAAAAAGTTTACTCACCTTAAGGTATTCTATTGATAATTATAATTTTGGATATAAATGAGATTTAGGGAAAAACTCTGTGCAAAAAAAGTGACTCACTTATTTCCTGCAACTAGTAATCAATAGAAACATAACCGAACAGCTTTAAATAAAGAATAATAGAGGTATAATTTATTTATAATAGGTAATATAGTTCGAAATATTTAATAATCTATGGGTCCTCCTTTATTTTGAATAACCTTTTAAACACTTTTTGGCATTGACTTGATTACGTTCTGGCAAATCTCATCTCCAAGCATTGAATTCCATTCGGATATGAAATTCACAATCAAATCCTCTTTGTTGCTCAACTGTTTTCTCGAGAGCCTGTACTTTATAATGCTCCATAAATTTTCTATGGGGTTGAGGTCAGGAGATTGGGGCGGCCATGTCATAACACTCACCTGCTTCTCATCAAAGTATTCCTTCATCAATTTTTATTTGTGACAGGGAGCATTTGCACCCTTTCAGCAGAAGGGAGCAGACAAGACTCTAAAATTCTCTTGTACTGCTCGCTCCTGAGGATCTTTTCAATAAGTTTCAAGAAACCAGTTCCATGAAAAGAAAAGCATCCCCAGAACATTATACTGAAGGGATGCTTGACAGTACTTACTGCTAAATTCAAAGAGCTTTCAAAGCTTCTTCTTCGGATTTTAGATCGCTTATCCTTTGAATTTAGCTCAACTTTCGTTTCATCGGAGAAGAGAACATTTAGTAAAATCAAATCAGGTGAGTCACTTTTGTCGAACAGCACTATATATATATATATATATATATATATATATATATATATATATATATATATATATATATATATATATACTATCACAACTACAATCGAAAAGAATTTATCTAAACTCTACATAAGATTTGTCACAACTACATCTAAAACCATAAAATACTTAATCAATACAAAACAAAACAAGCTGAAACTTGAAGGACGAATCTAGTCTATCACCTGCAAGGATTGCCAGAAAGAGTATATTGGAGAAACCTCAGAAGATAAATAAAAGATTATATGAACACAAAAGAGGCATTTTAAAAAAAAACAACACATTAAGTACATTGGTTGTTCACCATAATGAAAGTGACCGAAATTTTGTCATGAAAAAAATGCTGCTCTAATTAAGAGAGAAAATAATAAGACGAAATGTTTAGAAAGTAATTCGTCCACAGTAAAATCGCGTCCAGGTTCTTGCAATGTTTGCCCATTTTGGGGAGATCTGTTATCACATTGTTGGATATTTAATAATAAAGACGATGAAAGCAAAAAGAAAAATGCCTTAAATGAAATTGGCTAGCTTTTTTTTAACAATTTAAAATTCCCAGCGTCTCTCCTACGTGCGCATGCGTAGTTGCATCAATGTAAACAAACCTAGTCCGCCTCACACGAAAACTTTTTTTCCACTTTGTCATACATCTTTGCACCAAAACAGTTCATGATATATAAAACTTTACATATATTTATCCCATATATAGGGAGAATCCAAAATATTTTTACAAACTTTCTCTTCCTCACACCAAAACAAGGACAAAAGTCCATACAAACATATGTTCACAAATTCTTCATTTTTTGAGTTATTTAGTTTAAAGAAAGTTCACGGTAGATGGCACTGTGTTGCCATGTAAACTAGGTCACATTTGTTATTCGTGTACATCTGTGGCTGGTCTGTCTTCAACGTTTAACGTGAGTTAACTGAGAAGTTCCCCGTTTAACAATGGTTGGAGGTTCATATTGCCAGCAGGCACATATGATTTTTACATACGAATGGTAATGGGCGCGAGGCTGTACGACTGTATCAGGTTGCGTTTTCAGACCGGAGGCAGCCGAGTCATCCAACCTTTGCTGTTGTTTATCGTCGCTTTGCTGAGAAAGGATCCGTGGTACGACAAACTATGAATCGAGGAAGACAAAGATCCATTTGTACTCCTACCCACGAGGAACACATTTTACAGGCTGTTGGAAACGATTCAGATATGGTCAAGTGGCCCTAGCATGTTGTACATCTTTTAGTACCAAAGGGAGGGTACTTCAAGAGCAGCTCCTGTATCCGTGTCATTTGCAACGTATTCGGGGTCTTTCTCCCTCTGATCACTCACCACAGGGGTACTTTTGTCGATGGTTTATGTCACAAACTACCGATCCATTGTTTGTCTTTTCAGTCATGTTTACGGATGAGGCAACATTCGGGAGAGATGAAATAACAAATTTAAACAACCAACATTTGTGGGTGGATCGGAACCCTCATGGAACAATAGAGGCTAGACGCCAGCATCAAATTAGGGATAATGTGTGTGCAAGGAATTGTATATGACTGCCTGTTAGGTCAATATATCCTTCTAGTACATGTTGGAGGATCTGCCTGCAAGGACTTCAGATAGAACACACATCCAGTCCTGGTAGAGTATGTACTCCTGCTAATAAGAAGATTCATCTTGGTTCATGCATCATGAGGCTTTAGCACATTTTAGTCACATTGTTCGCGATGCACTGTCTGACATCTACCATGAAAGATGGATAGATTGGAGAGGACAAGTTCCATGGCCTGCACGTTCATCCGACCCCAACCCTTTGGATTTTTATTTTTGGGGGTCACGTAAATTTGGTTTATGCAGCAGACATTAATAATACAGAGACGCTTCACCAACGTGTCATGGGGGGGCTTGCGAAAGAATTCGACACCGTGTGGGAATATTTGTAAGGCTCCGCCAGTCAATGATCCGACGGGTGCATGCGTATGTAGAAGTCAGCAGAGGGCATTTTGAACATTTGTTATGAGTTGGTGTGTTGAGCTACAACGATGACCTTTTGGACATATGTTTATAGGACATTTTACATTGTTTTGGTGTCAGAAAGCCGCTCCCAAAGTTTGTATCTTGCATTGTACATTTAACAGTATCTACCGTAAATTTTAAACTTACTAAATTAAATACGAAAGATTTGCGGACATATGATTATATGGACTTTTGCCTGTGTTTATATGTGAGAAACCCGCCCTCAAAGTTTGCAAAATTAATTTTTATGCATATATATATATATATATATATATATATATATATATATATATATATATATATGTGGAAAAGACAAAGCAAAATCCGAATATGTGAGTTTACTGTTTTTTATTTTGTTTTTTGTTTTGCTGTAAAAAAACAGTAAACTCACATATTCGGATTTTGCTTTGTCTTTTCCACATTTTCATCATACCGTTGGATCTACATCCACATATTTGCTTACATATATATATATATATATATATAGATAGATAGATAGATAGATAGATAGATAGATAGATAGATATGATAAAGTTGTTTGTATTAAATTTTAATATTATTTTTTACTGCAGGTATTATATATATATGTGTGTGTGTGTGTGTATGCATGTGTGTGTGTCTCACCCTACGCGTGTGTGTGTGTGTGTGTGTGTGTGTGTGTCTCAACCTGCGTGCGCGTGTGTGAGTATATGCCTCTCTTTCTGTCTCCGCGCACGCGTGTATGTCTGTCTGTCTGTCCCTATCTATCTATCTATCTATATATATATATATATATATATATATATATATATATATATATATATATATATATATATATCTGAATGTGTCTGTGTGTGTGTGTGTGTGTTTTTGTCTGTCTCTCTTTGTGCCTGTGTGTATGTTTTGTGAGTGCGTGTATCTCTGTGTGTATGGTTCTGTGTGTGTCCCTTTCTCTCTTTGTCCGCGTGTGTGAGTGTGTGTGTCTCCCTCTCAGTGCGTGAGTATGTCTGTCTGCGTGTGTGTGTCTCTCTCTCTCTGTCTTCGAGTGTGCGTGTCTCTGCCTGTGTGTACGACCTAAAAATTTCTCCAAGAGTTTAAAGTAAATTAATCAATTTATTTCGCTAAAAATGAAATATATTTAACGCGACATAAAATGTAACAAACTTAAATATGTCGGACAATTTCCTTTCACGAAGCTATCTATCACAGCCCGCTTATATCTATCTATCTATCTATCTATCTATCTATCTATCTATCTATCTATCTATCTATCTATCACAGTCTGCTCATATCTCAGTCTTTTCTCAGTCTTTTCTAACCGATCTATCTATCTATCTATCTATCTATCTATCTATCTATCTATCTATCACTGTGTGCTCATTATCTATCTATCTATCTATCTATCTATCACTGTCTGCTCATTATCTATCTATCTATCTATCTATCTATCACTGTCTGCTCATTATCTATCTATCTATCTATCTATCTATCTATCTATCTATCTATCACTGTGTGCTCATTATCTATCTATCTATCTATCACAGTCTGCTCATTATCTATCTATCTACGTCTTTCCTATCTATCTATCTATCTATCTATCTATCTATCTATCTATCTATCACTTAACTCAAAAATGAAGGATTTGCAGACATGCTTACATAGACTTTTGACCTTATCTTGGTGTGAGGAACCTGTCCCCAAAGCTTGTAAAAGTATTTTTAATGCACCCTGCATAGATGCCAGTCAATGCTGAAAATGTATCCACTTTCCAAAATCTCACAAAATGACCAATCATCAAACTCTTGTTAGATGCGACGAGATGCGACCAATGACTGATTCATAGAATATAAATTTCTACCTTCGTTTCAGCACAGTTTTATGCACTTTTATACTTATAGATCCTCAAGATGACTATTTTGTGTTTTGGGTGAGTATTTTGGGTGAGTATTTTGGGTGAGTATTTTGACAAGCATAGAAACAAAATCAAGTGCAGTCATCTCGTCGTCCCAGGCCTCATGAATTTAAACGCCCCACGAGGCTGGCATTCCGATCCCACCCCTACACCGTTGAAACTGTTAGATGTAGACGTCTCTTCTACTCCAATAGCTTCATGTCTCGCACATCTCGCCTGTGGAACTCCCTTCCTTATTCCTGTTTCCCAGACAAATACAATCTCCAACTATTTAAGTGTAACGTCAATCGACATCTCCAGTTGCCTTGATCTATACACTTCCCTTCTCCACATCCTTTCACCTTTCATTCCTATCTGCTCTCGCTCCAAATCTTCTGTAACCCCCTTGCCTTGATCGATCCACTATCTTTCTCCACATCCTCTCCTTTACCACTCCTATCTGCCCTTCCTCCAACCCTTCTATAACCCCTTGCGTGATAGTGGCCTCCAGCCTTGCTTGGGGTGATACGCTTAAAAAAAAATACGGTGAAGGGACAGAATTTATAGCAGCTACTAGTTTTGAAAGGTGACAAGCAAATCTGAATAGTCTGCTTTGAGGGGATTAAATAAAACTTTTAGGCAAACCTGAAGAAGGGTGGAACACTTTAAAACGAAGAAACGTCTTCGAAGAAAATCAAGTTACAATTTTCCGTATAAAAAATTACGAAATGAATCGATAAATGTTTCATGACTTATATTTTTGCAAAAACAGATTGAAACAAAGATTTTCGTCCGATCCCAGAAGTTAAGCAACGTCATCCCTGGACAGTACCTAGAAGGGCGACCGCTTGGTAATGACAAGCGCTGTAAGTTTAGATGTATAAGTGGTGTAAGACATAATGGCTGACAGTTGGAAATCGGAGTGCGGAGTTCCAATTCCAGTCAGGTTCGTTAGATTCGCGCAAGTACTCTTTGGAAAGATATGAATCCACCTCTTATCCCCCAGCTATGGGTTAAATAGTAGAACTTGGATTATTGTAAAATTGACCGCTTTGGAATGTCAGGTGTTGTAAGGTTGGATGTACGTGGGGTGTAAGAGATAGCAGCTGACAGTTTGAAATCGGTGAGCCGAGTTCAAATTCCAGTCGGGCTCGTTATATTTACTTAGGCGGAAATACTTTTGGGGAAGTTATGAATTCAACTCATCTCACTCTATGGGTTAAATAGCTGTAAGTGATTATTATCTCCAAAAGATTCTTATAATCTCCAAAAAAAATGGTTTTAAATAATCTGCAAAATGTTTGTAAACCGTAAAAAAAGACGCCAATCAGTTTATTAAAAAGACACAAATATGGCGTGTAAAAAATTTAAAACAATAAAAAATGAAAACAAGCGACATCAGTTTGTGCCAGGAACTGTTTTATGACATCGCAAAGAGGAAAAAAAAAACTATTATTTACCAAAACATAGGGTTGAAAGTTTTCGATTCGACTCAGGTAATCAATTCGTCTTGGGCGGTCATTTTTATAGCGGGCACACGCGTTGCTTCTAGAAAAATTCAATCTTGAGCCAGAAAACTGATAAGAAAGAGATAAAAAAAATTAACAGCCATAATGGAAGCACTCCAACTTTTCGTGTATTTATTTCTATTTTATTCAAAGCAGGATTTTGATAATTTGCCATATTGCCGATGCGGAGTCAATGTTTGATTTTTTTACTTTTTTCGACTGTCTATTCAATTTGTATCGGGTCAGCATTCGATGTTCCCAAGTCAAGAAATGACGCTTTTCGACGCAAAATTGCGTTTGATAATTCGGTTACCAATGACAGTAGATCATGAACCATAACTTAAGCCAATCATTGACTTTCATCGATTACAATAATTCGTATCAATATTTCAGTGAAAAAAATGACTGATCAGTAAAAACCCACAACAAGAAATCTCTCTGGAAAATGGTATAACCCTTCAGGTTTCATTTAATATACGTGAAATACCATGACCCTTAGGTGGTGGGGTGAATGGAGTCGTTTCCTGTTGTCTTCTTCATAGTTTTCTATTCAGAGTAGTATTTGTTACACAAGGTTCAAGAGCCTCGTTTGTCTGAAACGAGACAGTTATGCGTTTTTGAAAAGCCCTAGTACGAAATGGACGCAGGTTTCAATTAGTGAGATTAGTGCGCCTGAGAAAAGAGAGTTATACGTTTCTCAAGGATATTAGTAGGAAATGGACGTAGGTTAGAATTTGAGCTTAGTGTGCTAGTGAAGAGATGGAGTTATGGCTTTCTTAAGGGTCTTAATACGAATTGAACGCAGGTTGCAATTTGAGCTTAGAATTTGAATTTGAACGTGGTTGAATTGATAAAGCTGAAATTTGAACCCGGCTCGTGGATTCCACTTTTTACATAGATAACTGATACAATATTGAAAAAAAAATACCCTGACATTGTGGAGTGACTTGTGTGATCCCATGACCCGGAGAATTATACTAGTGGGAGTTAATCCCCTGGCAGATTCGACCCTGTCATACGGATCAATGCGTAGGGGACAGACAAAACTATAGTCACCTAGAGGAGTAAACTTGATTGGCTAAAGAGTTAGGCCCAAACAGATTCAGTTTGCATGGAGTATTACTGCCATATATGGTCTGGTGCCCCTTCTGTTTGCCTCAAGGTTCTTGATAAGATCCAGAGACGGGTATGCAATGTAATTGGCCCTGATCTAGCTTCTCGTCTGCAGTCTCTCTCTCACAGACGCACCGTCGCCTCTATCTGTCTCTTTTATAAATACTTCCATGGTAATTGCTCCGATGAGCTGCTATCGCTGGTTCACAGGCTCCATGAATTCAAGCGTCCCACGTGCTGGCCTTGTTCAAATTTTTGATCACGCTAGAAAACACCCTCTTTCCCAGTAACTGTAACTAAGGTCTAATCAGCATAGTTGCAGTATAAACCACAGGTGGGCTCTCTGGGTGTTGAATAAACACAAATGTGCCTGAGCAAGGGTCTGCAATAGGGATTGGCTATCCGCCCTACTAGACGGGAGTCCTCGAATACGAGTAGCCAGCTATACATATGGTTGGTGATTATGGGCTAATAAAACTTACTAATTCCCTGGAAATTGTGAGTTCGAAACTTGAGTTTGATAATAGCATCCCGTTCCCACCCCTTCACCGTTGAAACTGTTAAATGTAGACGTCTCTTCAACTCCAATAACTTCATATCTCGCACCTCACGCCTGTGGAACTCCCTTCCCTATTCCTGTTTCCCTGATGACTATGACCTCCAACTATTCAAGTGTAACGTCAATCGACATCTCCAGTTACCTTGATCTATCTTCTATCCTTCTCCACATCCTTTCCTCTAACACTCCTATCTGCTCTCGCTCCAAATCCTCTGTAACCCCTTGCGTGCTAGTGGCTTCCAGCCTTGCCTGGGCGAAAAGCTTAAAAAAAAAATCTAAAGCGGCCTGGATCAACTAATGCTAGCTAGCTGAATACGGCGGTTACTTGTAGGGGTACCTGCAATATAAGTATGCAAGTAATAGAAATACAGCATGATTTTTATTTATGTGCCGTGTCGCTTCAGGGTGTAGGCGATCATGGCTCTCCACAATTTCCTGTCCTTCGGCAGGGGTTAGGGTTAGAGTTAGACAAGGAGCGCGTTATCTCGTAAATAGGTTGAGATCTATCATGAGAGATAGAGATAGATAGATAGATAGATAGATAGATAGATAGATAGATAGATAGATAGAGAGAGAGAATAATGAAACAGTGGGTAACAATAAGAAACGTGGGTTCAAATTCATACAACTGGTGGCAAAAGCCCAACTATTTCATCCATAAAGCTGGTCACAGATCCATTTCAAATGTTGAACAATTCAAACGAGATTTAGCGACAGTCATGAAGATAATCCTAAAGTCATTACCTTTGGCTCAAATCCTCGGATTAAATCAGACATAACGCCTAAACCTAACAATTGTGACAGATTATCTACGCTTAGCGACATGGACGAATCGTTCGAGAAAAAGAACTGACCACCTAAATCATTTCCTCGATGAATGTAAGAATTAGAGTCAAATATGTTCTTTTATTTAGTACTCACCCCATCTTTTTCGTGTCTATTCAGATCTTTTTTTCTTTTTGTCGTTCTTACGATAAGATCAGGTCATTCAAGCTTCGACAAGCTTGACCATTTCTTATGTTATGCTACGATTTACAAAATTTAAGTGACACAGCACAAAACGAATTTTATTTTTATGAAAGAAATCTAGGCGTGAATTGTCTGCCACAAAAATTAGTATTCATAATGTTTATTTTTTTGTATATACTGGTATTGTTAGCAACAATATTATACCGAATGTTCTTATTAGATAAAGCATTGTTCATCATTATTAATATTTGACGAGGATTCCTTGCTTTTTAATTGTACTTCCGGTTCACTGTGCCAGGCGATACACTTTTTTCTCTCCGGAATCTATCTTGCATATCCATAAGTCTACCATTCGTCCATGCTTAGAATATTGCTGTTATATATGCCCCTGCTATTTTCTCGGAGCTCCCAATAAAATCCAAAGAAGAATCAGCAATATTATTGCGGCTCGGCTTCAGTCATATTTCCACCGCCGTAAGGTTGCCTCTCTGTGCCTTTTTTTTATAAATACTTCCATGCTAATTGTTCGTATGAGCTCTTCGCTATGGTACCTAGACGGTATGAAATTAAGTGCAATACTAGACTGGCGGCGAGATCTCATCAATTTACAGTTGCTCTCGCTAGATGTCGCCGGAACTTCTATGCTAACAATTTCTTATTCCGCACTTCTCGCTTGTGGAACTCCTTTCCAATCTACGGATATTTTATTGTCGTAAAACTTGCCATGAGCTTATTCAGTGATTAATTTAAGAGTTGAGAATTATGATTCATGAGGAAATTTACATAGAAAAGGAAATTTTCACGGGTCTTTCTAGTTAACTCAAATGTTTAATATTAGATGTAGCCTAGTTAATCATTATTAACTTTTGACTACGGTTTCTTTCTTTTTAATTTTAGTTCATTTCAATTCGGAGCTAAAATAGTAACTTTAATTTTTTTAAATTTTTTAATATTAGATGTAACCTAGTTAATCATTATTAACTTTTGACTACGGTTTCTTTCTTTTTAATTTTAGTTCATTTCAATTCGGAGCTAAAATAGTAACTTTAATTTTTTTTTAATTTTTAATATTAAATGATGTATTGTCAACCATTATTCACTTTGGTCTAGGATCTCTTTCGTTTTATTTTCTCAGGTTTTTCATCTACTCGTAATAAAGTTAATAACATCTTGAATTTAAATTAAACACAGGATTGTCAACCATGTTTTAAAATTTTTGACAGTGTTCACTTTCATTTTTTTAAATTTTTTTTTAAGCTTATCACCCCAAGCAAGGCTGAAGGCCACTAGCACGCAAGGGGTTACAGAAGGTTTGGAGGAAGAGCAGATAGGAGTGGTAAAGGAGAGGATGTGGAGAAAGATAGTGGATCGATCAAGGCAAGGGGGTTACAGAAGATTTGGAGCGAGAGCAGATAGGAATGAAAGGTGAAAGGATGTGGAGAAGGGAAGTGTATAGATCAAGGCAACTGGAGATGTCGATTGACGTTACACTTAAATAGTTGGAGATTGTATTTGTCGGGGAAACAGGAATAAGGAAGTGAGTTCCACAGGCGAGATGTGCGAGATATGAAGCTATTGGAGTAGAAGAGACGTCTACATCTAACAGTTTCAACGGTGAAGGGGTGGGAACGGGATGCCAGCCTCGTAGGATGTTTGAATTCATGAGGCCTAGGAACCAGCGAAAGCAGCTCATCGGAGCAATTACCGTGAAAGTATTTGTAAAAAAGACAGAGCGAGGCAACGTCGCGTCTGTGAGAGAGCGACTGCAGACGAGATGACAGATCAGGGCCAGTTACATTGCATATCCGTCTCTGGATCTTATCAAGAACCCTGAGCCAAACAGCAATGGCTCCAGACCATATATGGCAGCAATACTCCATGCAAGGGCGAATGGTTGATTTATAGATTTGGAGGATCGATTCCGGGGAGAAAGATTTCCTGGCTCGGCACAGGGGCCAACTTTCCATTGTTTTTCCTCCAGTAAATATTAATAGTAATATCATCTTGAAGTCTTATTAGATGACATATTGTTAAACCTTCTTATTCGTTACGATATTTCTTTTTTTTTATTTGAGTCGTGTTGAGAATATCTCAGATCTCCACGGATATAATATACTCATATCTTTCAGCGAATATATATATATGCAAAAAATATTTAGACATCCTCTCAATGGCGCTGCTGAATCGCAAACATCTGTACCAAATAACAGAAACCACATCAACGTAAAACGTATGAGTAAAAAAATAACGAATATATCCTTGGACGCCATGTTGTTAATATTTGTCTTGTCAGACGATACGCTCTCTCCGAAGAACTTTAACTAAGCTCTGAAAACTAAGAGAAGTTGATTTTTACTTTTTTTTTAGATAATCAACATTTCACTCAGTGTGAAAGCTTGGGTTTGATCTGATAAGTACTGGAACCAAAAATTAGTTTAATAACTTTCACCAATTTTGGAGCATTTAGGAAAATATACAGAAATATAAAAATAGGTTTTTGCATACAAACTCACTTTAAATTTTTACTGTTACAAGAATAAATATAAATAAAGCTGATGTATTTTATATTGGATACATTGAATGTAAAATATATTCAGACCAAAATTTTAATTAATCACCACAAGCAAAATATCCATTTTTTACTGTATTCGATAAGTAAAAACTGTGTAAAAAAAATTGTAAAAGATGACAAAAAAGCAACTCAATGAATAACATTTACTAGGTCATTTGTTATATCCCTGGATAATAAATGCGAAGGTCAGTGTGTCACTGTGTCACATTTTTCAACTAAAAGGGACACAACTCTCTAACTTTCAATAGCTCTTTTCTAATGAAAAAAAATACCGTTCTCAAATTACACTGTTTCAAAATAAAATTGTCCGTCTTTTCAAATTTACTCTCAGAGGCCATAGCCCAACATATCATACCCCATTTTGGAATCATGCTGACCCCGTGAGCAAATTTAAAACATTCCGGGTCGGATCCGGACCCGAAATCCTAAAATTTTTGATTCCCAAGTTTTCATTACTGCGATTTTTTCGGCGACTTTTTTACGTGATTTTTTGCGACGAATTTTTTTGTTCGATAACAATTTTTATAAGTTGGAAATAAATTTGGGAATAATCGAAATTAATTGAGAAATCCAGTGAAATGATTTCCCGTTGCCTTCTCTACCGTTTTAAATTCAGAGTTCTTCGTCTTCGTGACTGACTGCCAGGAAACTTAATATGTTCTTACATGTCACGTCTCTTCATGACGCAGTCGATCATAGCTCTCCACAAATTCCTTTTGTTGTGATTTGCCATCTTTCAATGACAACTCGGGAAAGATATTGGAATGGTTTCTTTATTACCTTTTCTACGGATTAAAATTCTTAGATATCCTTCTCCAGCCACTGAGGTCTACAGAGTTCTCAGTCTACCTAGTCCTGGGTATGACGATAAACTACATCCGGCAGAAAGGTCTTTGATCGAGAGATTGGAGGTTTTGAGTAACATGGAAACACCTCTTAATTGCTGTTGTTCCCAAGTCCACCCTGACTCGGGGTGTTGGCAGCTGTTAGGATCCCAGCTACGGGCAAATAGTGAAACCCGAATGAAAATCAAAACTATGAAAGTAAAAAAAATACACTTTTATAGTAAATATAAGTATATATAAAAAAATGACCAACAATACATTTCTAAAGCAAAATGACCGATAATACATTTTTCTGTAGTTGAAGGCATACAGTCGTGTCCAAAATATTTACATTTCCGCATCAAATACCCATAGAGGTGTTGATATGCCGCTAAACAAAACCAAACAACCAAACAAAAAATATGAAAGAACTCTTTAATCCATATAATATTTTACGATTTCTTAAAGAAATGTTTGAGAAATTTCGTAGAAAATATGCGCTTCTCCGACAGATTCATTTACTTAAATAAATTGTATCTATAAAAATAACGTATAAACAGAATATATATATATATATATATATATATATATATATATATATATATATATATATATATATATATATATAGATAGATAGATAGATATAGATATATATACATACATATATATATATGCAAATTAGTATTTTAATTATTTGGGATTGGGATTTATTTATGTGTTATTTATTTTGAATAGCGCGAGGTTATGGAATATATATATAT
Source organism: Acanthosepion esculentum (assembly GCA_964036315.1). Taxonomy (NCBI): domain Eukaryota; kingdom Metazoa; phylum Mollusca; class Cephalopoda; order Sepiida; family Sepiidae; genus Acanthosepion; species Acanthosepion esculentum. The sequence continues at coordinate 3,789,065 of OZ038512.1, read as the reverse complement.
ATATATATATATATATATATATATATATATATATATATACTAGCAGCATGGCCCGGCGTTGCCCGTGCTTGATTACAAAATCGTACGACTCATACAGCAATCGCTATCACTTGACTTAAAATATTTTTGCCCTTCCTTGCTTTTAACGGAGTGCCCTTTACCGTTCTGATGTTGCTACATGCCTTACGTCTTGCCTATCTCACACTGCGAATTATTTCTAAACTCTATACTAAACATTAAATCTGTTACGAAAAAGAACAAAACAAAATGAACACAAAACGATCAGCTTTAAAAAAGAACTCGTAACTGGAAAAACCGAATGAAAAAAGAATGTTAACAATAAATACTTTTTCAAACCCAACCCAGTTCTGCGGAATAAGAATCAACGTTGAGTTTAAGCAAGCGAATGAGCCAATTGGAGTAAAGTGCCATGCAGATTTAAATTTTTCCCACTTTTGACGAATGCAGCTATCGACTTTTTTTGCATGCTCGCATGCTAGTTAACATTCGTGTCAGTCAGCTGTTGGCTCTCACGCTGGCCAATAGAATCTTCCTGCCTATTCATGGCAGTCACCTATAGTCTCTCACTGTGGCCAGTAGAAAATGGCCGCAAACTACATGAAAACTGCCGTAGAAGCATGAAAAAATCGATTATTTCCACTATCGATGGGAGTTGGGAAATGCAAAGTCGGTCTTGGAGCATGTGCATGTAAATTTTGGTGCAAATCCGTCGAAAATTGCGGCTGTGCATTCCTTACACACACACACACACACACACACACACACACACACATACACATCCGGCCTTTTATAGATAGAGATAATTTCCTTCCCCCTTTCTTCCACACACACACACACACACACACACACACATATATATATATATATATATGTGTGTAAGAAAGGGGGAAGGAAACTCTGTGTGTGTGTGTGTGTGTGTGTGTGTGTGTGTGTGTGTGTGTGCATGGAAATGTGTGTGGGTGTGTGTGAAAGTTCTCAGAATATATATGAAAAAGTTAAACTGAATAAAATGTGTGTGTGTGTGTGTGTGTGTGTGTGTGTGTGTGTGTGTGTCTGCGTTCATGCGTATAAACCGATATATGTTGGATAGCCGAATATATATTAAATTAATTCTCTAATTTATTTTGTTGATTAAATCTTTATAAATAAATTTCATTTAAAGATCATTTTTAAAATTGTGTAAAATTGTTTATTCTTCGCGTCGGTATTAATTACATCATTCCCCCCCGCCGTCATCCCCGTGTTATTTCTGTGAAATCTTAAACTGGTTCTGAATAATGCATACATTTCTGTAACAATGCAAACGGACTTCTTTCAAACGTGACTTCAATTGAAAGTAATAGATTATCTAATATCGAATTAATTGTAGTAAATATTAAACGTAAATGAAACTACGATGAACTATTTTCCCATTTTGTGTGATTCGACATCTTATATTTATTTATTTAATTTAAGAAGTCGTATCTTTTATGCGGGTCCTCACTTAACGTCGTTGTTCATTTCTTGGATAACTTCAAATCTAACCTCATTTAACGAAAACAAATTTACAATGGATTCAATAAAATAATCCAACCCAATTAGGATATACGCGTATCCAAAATAATACGTTATTCGATTGGGCTTATATCCGAGTGGTTAGATCGCTAAATGTTGTGACCAAGTAAATGGTTAAAGAAATAACAAAACAAGTGTTACAGATATATTATATATTAAACAGTAAATACAGAAGAGTATTACACGACTAGTGAGTGTGTGTCGGTTGGCCCAGTGTTCACTCTATTCGACTGTTGATATTAAGTAGCCCCCACCCCCAGGAGGGTAGATGTAGCACAAGGCCAAGTTTACCGTGGGTTCTCCGAGCCCGTAGGCTCGGCCAAAAATATTCCCTTAGAAACCGGATAAACGGGTTCAGGGCCTGTCTACCTCTCCGGACGAAACTTTGCCCTTCGGCAGTGCTCGTCCGGGTTCCTCTATGCCGAGGCAGAGAGTTCGACAGTTATGAACAGTCTGGTCGACTGTTAATATTTAACAGGCCCCCCACGAGGGATGTATGTGGCACAAGGCTGAGTTTTCCGTGGGTTTTCCGAGCCCGTAGGCTTGGCCAACAATATTCCCTTAGAACCCGCATGAACGAGTTCAGGGCCGGTCTACCTCCCCGGACGAAACTTTGCCCTTCGGCAAAGCCTCGTCCGGGTTCCTCTCTGCTCGAGGCAGAGAGTTTGACAGATGAACAATCTGGTCGACTGTTCCTCCAAGGCCTTCTCTCCTACTAATTTTATAGTAGGCGGATGAGTCCAACATATACACTTTAGAGAGAGGACACCACAACACCCTCCATTTTCAGCCTGACCCCGTATGGTGTCTTTTTTTATAATTACCACAATACTTTTTATTGAACCAAATAAACCCTTTTTCACAAAAAAAGAAACAATCACTTTGCAAAAGCTAAGTACAGGAATTACGTTCACAATTTTTTTTTTCTTTTTTAGTTTTAAAAGGATAATCTCTATACCAATGTAATTGACAACACCCGAAACATGGTCTTTACGGCAAAGTAACTTTATTATGTTTTGGTTTAACGTGAAGTCCGTTTCTTCGTCGCCAAGATGTTGTAACCAAGTAAATGGTTAAAGAAATAACAAAACAAGTGCTGCAGATATATTATATATTAAACAGTAAGTACAACAGAAAAGTATTGCACGACTAGTGAGTGTGTGTCGGTTGACCCAACGTTCAATCTGTTCGACTGTTCCCCCAAGGCCTTCTCTCCTACTAATTTTATAGTAGGCGGAAGAGTCCAACATAGACTCTTTAGAGAGAGGACACAACAACACTAACATTCTGACAATGCAACCCGGGTTCGAATCTCACTATAGTCGGTAATATTTTCCTAGGCAGACAATTGTGTAATTATTGATATATTTGTCTGTTTAATGGTATACCAAAGTCCTTATGGGAGCAACTACCAAGAAACATACCCACTACTTCTTTATTATAATTTTTCAAGATGGATGTTAAATTTCATTTGAGATTATTAATTAGAGAGAAACCAGATATAATTCTTATCAGAGAGAGGGCGAATTTAAATGTTGAACTAAATCTTAAAATTGTTTAAAATTTCCATTCATAAAACAAGTCCTCTAATCCTGTTATTAAATTTCGAAAAATTGATGGCCATGGACTGAACATGTGATCAATAAGGAAGATTTAAGGAAAAAAGAAACAAAAAGACGCTTTCTTTCTCATTAGAAAAGTACAGTTGAAATTTCTAGGGTACTTTATGAGGAAAGACGGGTTAGAAAATTTGATATTCACATGACATGTTGAAGGCAAGCGGAACACAGCGCATAACCTACATAACGAGCTTGAATATAGGTTGGCAGAATATAGGTTAAGACAAAAAGACAAAAAAGGACAGGAAATTGTGGAGAGCCATGATCGCCAAAGTCCTGAAGGAACGTGGCATATAGGAGAAAAACCCTGTATGGGTCTAAAACCAAATCATATTTTGGATTCTTTTTAGCGAGTGAATATTGCATTATCAATTTTTTGAGAATTATTTTTTCGGATACAAATCCTACTATTTAACCCATTACTGGGGGGTTTAGACGGATTCATACGTTTCTCAAGATTATTTACGTGTAACTTAATGTAAATAACACAACTGGAATTTGAACTCAGTTCTCCGATTTCTCAGTCAGAGTCGCAATTCATTGCACCACCCTCACATCCAGTAAGATTAATGTGAAAATCATTTTCATTATAAAATAAGGGGATAAGTTAGTGCTTCTTTAGCGTTTAATGTCTTCTTTTTTTCTCTTTTAGTGATAATATTTAAACCAGGGTTTCTTTTTATCAGGAATTTGAGGGTTTTAGTGTAGAATTGTAATTATGGACGAATAAATTCAAACTGATGGAATATTGTTCTCTCGAGAAAGTGAAATTCTAATTGGTGTCAGACAATTTTCGAATATGGTGAAAAAGAAAAGGGTCATGTGCGGCCCCCCTCCCCCACCTCCAAAATATGTTCAAAATTGTCGGTATCTCATTTTGCAAATTGCACTGCAGACGGCTCGGGGAAAGAAAAATTCCCGCCTATTTTGAAATACACAGGCCCAAAATATATATATATATATATATATATATATGTGTGTGTGTGTGTGTGTGTGTGTGTGTGTGTGTGTGTGTGTGTGTGTGTGTGTGTGTGTGTGTGTGTGTGTGTGTGTGTGTGTGATAAATTTAAGAAAATGGTTTGAGATGCTTGGGATTTGTATAAACGGTAATGAAGAAATCTAAAAGCATTACTTTAACTCAACGGCAACTTTTATGTAATCCATTCTATATATATATTTTTTTCCCGCCTGAAGCCTTTCTTTTTCTCATTCCTCATTTCCATGAGAGCTTCTCAGCATCGGAGGCTTATATTCTCCTTCTCGATTGTGCGTAGCCCTGTTTCATAACTCCGCTCAACGCGGCTTGAAGCCAGGCAGGAGAACCTTCGCTAGCAGCGGTACGGCCTCCTTGAGTTGGTAAACTATTGTCACAGGCGCCGAATTAATTTCCACAATTTCATTTTGCCATAATATACGGGCTAATGAGTCTATAGCCATAATTAGCACTTTTTCAGTCCAATCTTTTTGCTTTCATAACGCTGACAAGGGTGAGCACTGTCGCGAACCTGTCATCAGGAAGCCGCGTTGATAAAAATCAAATAATAATGATAATGATTCTAATGAGAACAGCATATGAATAGAATATGGTTATATGCTTCCAACGAGATATTAGATCAACAATATAGCTGTAATAAATAGTAATAAAGAGTGTTCCAATAAGTTGGACCGATTTTAAATGTGAATTAAGTTTAAGCGATTAATGATTTTTTTTCTTTTTCTTTCAGATTTAACAACTTAAGTCTTTGGCAATTTCAACCATGGAAAGATTAACAATCAAACAACGTGGTAAAGTCATCGAAGCCTATTACGAAAATGGATGTTCAAACAGAAATGCATTTTGCGCACTTCATGTTCTGACCCGGGGTGGCAACACCTGTTAGGGTCCCAGCTATGGGCAAATAGTGAAACCATGACAAAAACAAAATACTATGAAAGCATAAAAATACATTCTGATAGTAAAATACAGCAATACTTATTTATATTTAAAAAATGACCCAAAATATATTTTATCTGTATTGAAGGCATAGATTTGCGTTCAAAATATATTTAGATGAAGCCATAAAATTGTTTCGAAATATTTAGATTTCGGCATTAAATAATCCATAGAGGCGTTGATATGCCGCTAAACAAAATCAACCAACCAAATTCTGAGATCTACAACTCATAGACTGAATCTCTTTTTACATTTCAGCAGTTTGATACCAAAAGAAAAGAGAACCGGGCAAATATTAAAAACACTTAGTATTAAAGGAACGGAATAAAAGAAAAACAGTAGCTTTTGCTTAAGTTCCCGTTTATAATAAAGTGTGTTCCAATAACTTGGACCGATTTTAAATGTGAATTAAGTTCAAGCGATTAATGTTTTTTTTTTCTTTTTCTTTCAGATTTAACAACTTAAGTGTTTGGCAATTTCAACCATAGAAAGATTAACAATCAAACAACTTGTTAAAGTTGTCGAAGCCTATTACGAAAATTGACGTTCAAAGAGAATTTGAATGAAAAGCTCCCAGATTACATCATCTCTCGAAACAGGCAATTGGCCACGAGGAACGTACGACTTGACGCCTTTAGATTTCTTTCTTTGGGGTTATCTCAAAAGGAAGGCCTATGCCAAAAAGCCAACAACAATTCAAGAGCTGAAGGATGAGATAATAAGGCATATTGGTGAGATCGAAGAGCAACTATGCAGAGACGCCATCAAAAATTTTGACCATCGAGTGAAGGTGTGCCGCTGAAGACTTTGCGGACATTTGGGCGATAATATTTTTCACATGAAATTGCCATGACTTAAATAACATGATCCAATAGAGAAATTAATATTTGTCACCAATCACACTGATCTATTTACTGCTGACTTTGATCCGTCTTAATGAAACACCCTTAGATATAAAATGCTTCCAATGAGATGGAATAAAATTGGTTACGATGGAAAATTTGGTGATTAGAGACATATCATTTTAATCTTGATAATGGCGAAAAAAATAACAATAAGATAGAATAGAGAAAATGATGAGACAACAGAATTGATTTTATTCAGTTAACGCATTTTGCGCGGCTCTGGTCACCCCCCCCACACACACACACCTTACAATGGTGGTTCATGGTCACATTCAAGACAGAATAGTGCAATGGCTTGCCGATTCCTTTTCTACCGGGGATCTTGAAGTTACGCCGTACCTCCTCTCAGAAGTGGATTTAGTCTTTGAACTTCTTCTAGAGTTTTCCTAAAGAGGCAGGACCTACAAGGCAGCAGGTGGTTTGAATTTAGTTTCCTTCTCCTATAGGATCCAGTATGCGGGGAAGATGAGATGATTTGATGTCTTTCCCAATAGTATGAGCACGTAAGTGAATTTAAAGGACTTGACAGGAATTCGAACCCGGTTACACGATTCCTTAATCCGAGCCGCTAACAGTTACACCAGCGTGACTCCATAATGATAATAACAATATCATAAAACAGGTTGAGAATCCTTTATCCGAAATTCTTGGTTCCCGGAAGTACTTCGGTTTTCAGATTTTTTTTCGGATTTCGGAATACAGGCTATTAATTTGTATATAAATATTTGGGAATTTCAGATAAAAGATACTCAACCTGTAATAATAATAATAATAATAACAACAACAACAATAATAATAATAATGTAAAGCACAGTACACCGGCTGAAGCTGAAAAATACTTAAAAAAGAAAGCAAAGACAAATGCAACCGACCAGATACAGAAACAATGGCAAGATAAACCGCTTCATGGCCAATACTCTGCCCGTACCAAACAAGCTGACGTAGACAAAAACCGTACCCATCAGTGGCTACGTAGTGCAGGGTTGAAAACTGAAACTGAAGGTTTTATCCTTGCTGCACAGGACCAATGCTTGTTAACTAGAAATTTTCAAGCGCATATACTAAAATATTTCGTTAACCCAAAATGCAGATTCTGTGATAAATATCCAGAAACCATTGATCATCTTGTATCAGGTTGCACGATATTGGCACCCACTGAGTATAAAACCCGGCATGACAGAGTGGGCCAATATCTGCACGGGAAAATTTGTAACTTCTACGGGAAGGAAACTGAAAGAAACTGGTACGAACACCACCCAGACCCGGTTACGCAGATAGGACCTGTTACAATTCTATGGGACTACACAATACACACTGACAGAAGAATCAAAGACAACAGCCCAGACATTGTTATTAAAGACGACAAACAAAATAAGTGCCTCCTTATTGATATGGCAGTCCCTGCAGACTGCAATGTATCTTTGAAGATATTCAGAAAGCTGTCAAAATACAAGGACCTTGAAATCGAAATCTCCAAAATGTGGCACATGGGAATATCAACAATCTCTGTTGTAGTTGGAGCCCTAGGATTGGTTGGAAAAGATTCCAGTAGACTAATTGAAGGGATTCCTGGAAGTCCATGCCTTAAAAATTGTTTTCACAAGTACGGCCCACACTTTACGAAGGGCTTTATCTATGTAATTTTTTTTTTTTTTTTGTCAGTGAAAAGTGACATGATGCCATTTCTAACCTTAGGTCCCTGGGCGGGACCCAGAAAGAAATGCGTACACGCCAGAAATCAAAGGAAATAATAATAATAATAATAATAATAATAATAATAATAATAATAACAATAATAATAATAATAATAATAATAATAATAATAATAATAATACTACACATAAGTCAAGATAAGTGTTACAATCATAATCGTGAACCTGTAACTAAGGGAAAAATTTTAATTATTTTATGAGACTTTCCCGGGAATGAACTCAGGTAAACCATCTGACCCTTCCCACTATCGGCTTATTAGTTTCTTTTAAGGGCATTACCAGAAATTCTAATCAACTCTGATTTGGTCAAGCATTTTTACTTCGCAGTGTCTTCTCTTAGATAAGGCTTTCACTTGTTTAGGTCAACGGTTATTGTTAAAAGAGTGTATCAAGCTTCAGATAAGAATAGTAAAACTCAGGATTTTACTTTTGGGTATCTCGAAGGAATTTGGCGCGTTTTGGCATACTGGTTTTCTCAACAGTTTGAAAGGTTTTGATATTTCTGTGTGCATTTTTAAACTGATTCAGATTTCCTTATGAAATGAAAGTTATCTTGAATGTCCAATCCTCTAAATCTTTTTTTAAATTAATGCAGGTGCTTCGCACAGCTTTATTATTGGACGTGCCTTCTAGACTCGGTATCTGTTGGTGACGACAAAAATATTTACTCAAGTCTTAATTAAAAATTAAGATCAAAATTGACTGGGAAGAAAGAAGCTGGAAGTGACTTCCACGCGCGAGAAGTGTGATAGAATAAACTTTTATCATAGAACTTCTTTACACGCAAGATGCTGTCCTCTGGTGGCAGTCACCAGCGGGCCAAAGGTGGGCCACGAGCGGTCCGCCAGTGGAAACATTGCCGGGACGAACACGCCGGCGGTCCGACAGCGGGCTACCGGCGATAAACGATAGTGGCATAACCCCCCCCCCCCGCCCAGTCACAGATTGGTGGCTTGCGTGTAGGGTTACAGATACATCTAGCTATTTCAGCTGTAAAATGATGAGACCTTGCCGCCAATCTAGTACTGCACTTAAATTCATAAAGTACCACAGAGAATTGTTGATCGGAACAATTCCCATGAAAAGGTGCAGGGAAGCTACGTTATTTCGGTGGGAAAGTGACTGGAACCGAAATGCCAAGTCAGGACCAATCTCATTGCAGATTCTTCTTTGCATTTTATCAAAATCTCTAAATATATAGCAATAGCACCAGACCATGTATGGCAACAATATTCAAATCAAGGCGACATGTTTGTAAGGGGTGTCTACAAGTGTACAATGTTGTAAGAAGTTTAAACTGAAACGTTACTAACAGGGCCGGTGACCGAGGGAGAGTCTCGTTATCTTATCAACATTTGCTTTTTTTCTACCTACATTTATATAGTTATAAATTAAACTAAGCACAACTTATTATTAAAGGTTGACAATTTTTCGCGGATTTTAACGTTATTCTGGAGTTTGTTTGTTTTTTCATTCAAATCCGTGAATGTTATTTATTTATTTTACAATGGGTTAAACGCGACATTAGTCTTCTGTAGCCTCCTAGCCATCTGCCTTGCTCTTTGATCTGAAACTAATTTGTCACCTTAGAGATGAAAAGAACTTTGTCTCAAAAAGATAGAACTAGGCAGGGACATTGACAAAACAAACTCTACCTTCCCACTTTGTGAAAATAGCACTGATAATGTCATGGCGGAATTTCAGAAAAATATGAAAATTGAGATGTGGTAGAATGAGGAGCCGCGTCTCTCAGATTCAGGGGTGGGGACGAGATCCTTGCACCGGTCCTGGTTAAAAGGTAACGTTTTTGAAAGCTTTATGTAACGTTGCAGAAACATTATAGCAACGCCATTTTGTTCATTGGGAGACATTGCTTATAACCGATGTTCAGTTTAAACCTCATACTATTTATCTGAATAAATCCGTACGATTATTCCTCCTCACTGACTGTGATACGTTTTTCCTAATATCTATACAAACTAGCACTAATTTTCTGTAAAAAAACTGAATCGTTAAAATAACATTTAACAGCAGTATGCAATGAATTAATGATACGGTTCGATGTTAAACTGTGAAGTGATTCTTTTTTTTAACTGTCGACAAATTCACTAGCATACAAAAACAAAGGTGTGTGCGGCGCATGCGCGTGTGTGTAGGCTTGTTTTCCTATTTGTGACTGATGAATTTTTAGTATGAGCATCTCTCTCTCTCTCTCTCTTTCTCTGCGTGTGTGCGTCCGTTCTAATTAACCCCTTCATATGTGAATCACCCGTAAAGTGAACTGCATGATAAAAAAATATTTTAATTACCGTGTGATTCGTTGCAATGCAAACTATTCAATAATTGTATCAAGCATTCGCCACAATTCGATGACTAAGCTAACGCAATGGAGGCCATATTCAGGAGAAAACAAAACACAAACATCAAAAAAAGGTCTTCTTTTTTTTAAATTACTCTTGCTTCTTTTATTCATTTATTTTATTTTATTTTATTTTTCAAAACTTGAGCAACGAGAAGAAGATTTTTTTTCATTTGCATCCATATGCGATTAATTATACATGACGTAGCAGGACTGACTAATCGATAACTTAGTGTTACCTAAATTTCACACTTGTTCTCACTTATTTCTTCCTTCCTTGCTGCTGGCACACCATGAAAACCAATAGCTCCTCTGTTGTCCCAGCACAAGTTTGCGAAATAATTTGCATACAAACGATCTTTCAGTAAAGAAATCTGTGATTTTTATCTCTTCTTTGATGAGGATTTTATGACTTATCAACCCTTTGCAGGTTATTTACAGCCAGAAAATATTTTTAGAATACAAGAATCTTTTGGGCATAAAAATGATTTATACTGATACAAGTTCTACTAATTAACCCATAGCTTGGGGAATAGGCGGATTCTAATGTATTTACGCGTAAATGAATACAACGAACCCGACTGGAATTGGAACACGACTCTCCGATGAAAAAATTCCGAGTTGTCATCCATTACTTAATCCGCACATCCAAGCTTACAGCAACTTGTATTCCCAAACATTCACCCATTTAGGTATTGACCAGGCTCGACGTTGCTTAACTTTTTTTTTAATTTCTGGGATGAGGGGTTATTTAATTACATTGTTTACACTTATTATTTTCCTTCTTCTTTGTTATTGTTATCACAACGCTTCGACCGTTGTTCACCGCGGCATTCATCAGGAGGATGTTGATCTAGGTTGCTTTCTCGTTCCACTTCCCATCGAATATCTCGTTTAATTCTTATTTTATTACTGCTTAGTTATTACTCGCTATGTCCATAAACGCTGTCCAGACACTGCCCTACCTAAGGATTGAACTCAGAAATACTGTATCAACAATTTCACGAAGCAACCACTAGGCTATTGTCCCGCGGGACAATTCTCAGTGGATAACTTGGATCCTTCAACCTAAACTGACTTCTGAAGATTACTACTCCTTGTTGTCAATGCCAACAGCCGAAACGTTCTGTCTGATTGTTTTGTCTTTTATGACTTATCAACCTCTTGCAGGTTATTTAAAGCCCCCAAATATTTCTAGAATTGATGGATATTTTAAAATAATAATTAGTCCTACTACACATAATTGGGGTGGTGGGGAGAACTCATGGATTCGTATCTTTCCGCGTAAACTGAATATAACGAAACCGTCTAGAATCGAACCTGCGATTTCTAATTCCGGGACGGTATTCCTTACACCATCGTCACATCCAAGAATCGGCGATGGAACATTGGGATTACAACAACTAAGATGTAAATAGTATAAATAAAGAATGTAGACATTCAGTCAATTTGTATACTTGTAAAATCTAGAAAGCTAAAACTGTTTATATAACAAATCAATTCTTAGTTTATTGATAAAGTGTGTTCCAATAACTTAGACCGATTTTAAATGTGAATTAAGTTTAAGCGATTAATGATTTTTTTCTTTTTCTTTCAGATTTAACAACTTAAGTTTTTGGCAATTTCAACCATAGAAAGATTAACAATCAAACAACGTGTTAAATTTCCAAGAGGGGGTTACTGAGTATAAAAAATATGCGATAAAGACAACATTATTAAGGAGCAAGGACAACAAAATATCAGCTACTAAGGAGACGGAAGATAACGATTGACATTGTATTTAATTATTTGAAGATTAAAGTTGACTGGGAAGCGAAAAGCCGGAATAGAGTTCCACAAGCAAGAAGTTTGAGGGAAGAAAATTTCATCATAGAACTTACAGTTACATTTAGCCATTTGAACTGTAACATGGTGATCAGACCATGTCGCAAATATAAAGGGTGTTCCAATAACTTGGACTGATTTTTAATGTCAATTAAGTTTAAGCGTTTAATGATTTTTTCAGATTTAACAACTTAAGTCTTTGGCAATTTCAACCATAAAAAGATTAACAATCAAACAACGTGTTAAAGTTATCGAAGCCTATTAAAATGGACGTTCAAAAAGAAATGCAAGAACTTCCCAGGTCACATCATCTCTCGAAACAGCGAACTCAGTTGGCCACCACGATCGTTGTCTGGACGCCTTTAGATTTCTTCCTTTGGGGGTCATCTCAAAAGTAAGATTTATGCCAACAAGCCAAAAACAATTCAACAGCTGTAGGATGAGATAATAAGGCATATTGTTGAGATCGAAGAGCAAATATGCAGGAACGTCATCAAAAAATTTGACCATCGAGTGCAGGTATGCCGCCGAAGCCTTGGCAGACATTTGGGCGATATTATTTTTCACGCATAATTGCCATGACTTAGATAACATGATCCAATAAATAAATTTTCACCAATAACAATGATTTATTTACTGCTGACTTTGATCCGTTTTAATGAAACACCCTTTATAAGGTGAAATTTCTGGCGGTCAGTTTAAATCTTATACGTGTATATGAATATTAGAAAGTTAACAGTTTTATCCCATATTTACTTCTACATTTTCTTCTCCTACCTGCCTTGTCTATTCAGGACGTTGGCGATCATAGCTCTCCACAATTTCCTCTTCTTTGTAGCTCTTGGTAAATTGTGTCTTTTTACTGTATCTCTTAATCACTATTCTGTCAAGCATTATTTACACACCCTCGTCAGCTAGGATATTCGACGCTTTCATCTATCCCTCTTGCCTTCAGTATGTTCTGTGAGTATCGAATTTTCTAATCCTTCTTTCCTCATTATGTTCCCTAGAAATTTCATGTGTCTCTTTCTGATTCTAAGTATAAGTAACCTTTGTGTTTTCATTTTCCTTAAAGCTTTGTCGTTGCTCACATGTTACGTCCATGGTATTCTCAGCAGCCTTCTGTAGAATCCAATTTTTCTTGCCTCAACTCTTCACTTCATCTGCGATAAATTTGTTCATTATTCACTGCCATATGGAAGGATATATATTACATAGCAGTTAAGAACTCGTTTCTGTTTTCCTGTTTATTAATACTGTGCTTAGCTTCTGGAAGACATCTTTCGTGATCCCAGTGGGCCTTATGATTTTTTCCGCTCTCATAGAAACAGGTGATATTCTGGGTAAGAATTAATCTTCTTTGTGGTGCCGTCTCTGTACAAGACGATTATGACTCTCCTCAACTTCCTGTCCCTTGTAGCTCTAAGCAACGTTTTACTGTCTTTTTGTCGCTGTTCTGTCGTTCATTTAACTACACCCGCTACTTGTGTTGCTCGATGCCCCTCTCTGCCCTTACTTCCCTCGGTACGTTATGTAGGTATTCCTTGTAATATGTCCTAGCAATTCCAACTGCCTCTTTCTGATTTTAAGTTTAAGTGTTATACTTCTCGTTCTCTCTAGAATTTCCTTATTGCTCATGTCTTCTGTTCATTGTATCTGAAGAGTCATATATTTGTTGATTTTGAGTCTCTTTTTCATCAATATTATTTTCATTTTTGGAAAAGCCGATTTTACGTACACATTATCAAAGCCGATTTTACGTACACATTATCAAAGCCGATTTTACGTACACATTATCAAAGCCGATTTTACGTACACATTGTCAAAGCCGATTTTACGTACACATTATCAAAGCCGATTTTACGTACACATTATCAAAGCCGATTTTACGTACACATTGTCAAAGCCGATTTTACGTACACATTATCAAAGCCGATTTTACGTACACATTGTCAAAGCCGATTTTACGTACACATTATCAAAGCCGATTTTACGTACACATTATCAAAGCTGATTTTACGTACACATTATCAAAGCCGATTTTACGTACACATTATCAAAGCCGATTTTACGTACACATTATCAAAGCTGATTTTACGTACACATTATCAAAGCCGATTTTACGTACACATTATCAAAGCCGATTTTACGTACACATTATCAAAGCTGATTTTACGTACACATTATCAAAGCCGATTTTACGTACACATTATCAAAGCCGATTTTACGTACACATTATCAAAGCTGATTTTACGTACACATTATCAAAGCCGATTTTACGTACACATTATCAAAGCCGATTTTACGTACACATTATCAAAGCCGATTTTACGTACACATTGTCAAAGCCGATTTTACGTGCACATTGTCAAAGCCGATTTTACGTACACATTGTCAATTTTAAGTAGAAATCTTCCTCTTCTTCCTATTTTACTAAAACTTTGTTCTATTCAATTGCACACATTCTTTAAGTACAGTAGTTTGCAGTTGTGGAGCAGACGATGTGAAGGCACCGGGAATCCATATCAGAAGGGAATCCAATCAAAGAGTGAAATAAAAATTTAGTTTTTGAAATCTGAAATTGTCTCGGTTAACTACGTTGTACAAGCGCCCTACAGTCGCACAAGCTGGTGTGAATGTGGATCCGTGTTTTGATAAGCGAGACCGGAGTAACCCCGCACCAGGGACTTGTAGAGGTTCATCTTGATTTGAAAGCTGATGTTTTTGCTCTTCCAAATCTTACTGAGTTTTGCCATTGCTGATGTTGTCATAGCCAGTTTGGTCTTGATCGCTGTTGTCAATCGTCCATCTTTGGTGAGGGTAACGCCAAAGTATTTAAAGGGTCCACTTCTTCCAGTTGTTCTCCGTTCATGAAGATCTGGACCTTGATCTTGGTTGTTCTGTTGACCAGGACTTTACTCTTCACAGTACTCACTTCCATTCCATACTCTCCCGCTCTGTCGGTCAATCTGTTAGTGAGACGCTGCAATTCCAAGATGCTGCCGCCCAACAAGTGAATGTCATCAGCAAAGCGTAAGTTATTAATGATTCTCACTTCTATGGATATAGTGAACTTGTCGGAAGTGTGGTTGAGATGCGTGATTCGACGAAATGTACTTGTGCTGTCGTCAGGGTCTCTAGTGTGTCAGATCCGTTTGCTTCAAAACCTAAAAAAATCCTCATTATTTTTTTATCATCGCTTGTATTTTTGTCGTTCTATTTACACCCTCTTTTGCATAATTAATCCCATTTTAAGTTTTTATCAGTTTTTTTTTAATTCAATCTGCCGAGAAAGGTGAAATGTTGTAAGAACCCGAACCGATGGCGTGCAGAGGGGACTGCGGCCCCGGGCATCCATATTAGAAGGACATCCAATCAAAGAGTGAAATAAAAATTGTTCACTTCGTTGTACAAGCGCCCTACAGTCCCACAAGATGGTCTGAATGTAGATCACTGTTTTGATAAGCGAGAACGGAATAACACCCCCAACTTGAAACTTAAGGGCATATAATTAAGGAGTTAGTCCCGGGCATCAACAAACCTTTGTATTTCACAGGTTAGTTCGGTTACCCACTGTTTTTATATACCACTATGGCCTTCAATATACCATGTGAGCAGTGGTAGCATCCTACCTGTTCGCGCGAACCGATTCTTAAAATTATAAAAACTTAGCATAGCGGTTGCTGGATTATCCGAAAATAATCCTATATATTAATAGCCGATGCTCTAGGCAAAATGTTAGTGGTCTAGGTAAATGTTACCGCGAGCCTAGTGAATAAACACTCGCTTCCCCTGTACATATAAACAGCGGTCGGAGAGAAAGAAGAAGAAGAAGAAAAAAGAATAAGTAAAAGAAAAACATTGACAGATAACGGTAGTTTTTGTAGAAAAAATATGCGAAACAGAAAGAGGGTAGGCGAAAAACAATTGACGACAGACGGCAACAAATTCACTGAAAAGTGGTTAGCATATTTACTCCCTTTGATGAATCTTTGAACTATTCATTTACTGCCCCTTTCTTTTTTTGCTTGCTTTCATTATTTAAACTTACTTTTATTGAAGATTCACTCCTATTTTTAATTTAAACTCAAAAACGCTTACACTATTTACATTATTCGTACCATTGTCTTCATCTCTGTCGCCATGTTTATCACACCGTTTCAGCCGTTGTACGCCCCGGCCTTCTTCAGGTGGTTGGAATGTCGAACTTGTTAGAGTTTTTGGGTACCTTTATATACTAGTGAGCCAACCAAAATGAGCTGACTCATTTTATAGTTGACCAATAGAAGAGTTAACCAAACAGAAAGCTTAAAATATTCAATTCGACGTGTATAATGGCAGCCATGTTTTTTCCAAATATTCACTGCCAACCCCCGAGACCTTCGAAGACTGAAGAATTACGGAACAGCTGCTGCTAGTAGTATTGGCGTTGTTTCATTGAACAGATTACTTACTGTGCTGGATTCTATATTCATAGACTACGGTGAACATGGTGAACAGAACTGAACCCTTGAGATCATAGACAAAAAACACCATTGGAAAATTCATAAACTTAAGGAATCAGCACATATGCTAGGCCAGAAAAATCTCCTGAGCCGACCAAGCATAGAAATGAATACAATATGGGAACCAGTAATAAGGAGTGCCAGAGAAAAGCCATAATAACAACAAAAATTGCAATATGAGCTCTGGTAAAAAATGAGTTGCTGAAGTTATAATACCCATAAATTAATACACAGATGTCCTCAAGGACACATGGCACAGTGGATAAAGGCGTTTGGGTTTTGTCATTCAAAGGCGAATAAGGAACGCAATATTCATTCTCAGAATGTTCTCAGAAAGAGCGATACAGATGCAGAAGGACGTGCACCTGTGTTTCATAGACTACGCAAGGGCCTTCGACAAAGTACGCCACAAGGATCTGCTGGAACTGCTCAGCAACCTCGATAAATTTGGGAAAGATATCAGAATAATCAAGAACCTATACTGGCAGCAAACAGCATGCACGCACATAGAGAACGAGTTCAGCGAAAATACAAAATTGAAAGCAGCGTAAGGCAAGGATGTGTCTTCTCACCCGACCTCTTTATACTATGCAGCGAGGCAATCCTGAGAGAACTGGAAAGCCTACCGCGATTGGCAGTCACAATCTTAACAACATAAGATACGCAAATGACACAGTACAGAAAGCAAATACGGAAATGAAATTACAAAATCTCCTACAGAAGGTAGCAAGGGAGAGTGAGAAGAAAGGACTAAGCAAAAACTACAAGAAGACAAAATGCATGGTCATCAGTAAGAGAGACAAGACCCAAAGAGTGTGAGTTCAATACCTGGCGGTGGAGAACTTTGAGAGGGGAATTAACAGGAGATAACTGACATCCATTAGACATGGCATGCGGAACTAGAACAGTCTACCCCAGTGAGCGAAATAAAGGGTTCAGTTCGACATTCCAACCAACTGAAGAAGGCCGGAGCGTACAACGGCCGAAACGTTGTGATAAACATGGCGACAGAGATATGAAGACAATAGTCCGAATCTCAGAAATATAGACAGATTCAAAAACGCTTTATTAAGAATTCACGCCAAATTTCTATATCTCGTATTAAAATAAAAATAAGTTCGTAAATGTTAAGTGCCTTTTTAGAACCGATTCCTGGAAATTATGGATACTATTCTTGTATGAGAGTGTTAAATTATCTAAACCATCTGTATTCAGAAATTAAATTCTCTACATGGTCTCTGTGTTCCAGAAAGTTTAAATCTTTCTGGTATCAAATGACTCCTTTTAGTACACTTTATAAAAACGGCAGGTTGCTCATTATTTACATTATTCGGACTATTGTCCTCATCTTTGTCGTCATATTTATTACATCGTTTCGGCCTTTCAGTATCTGTCTATATTTCTGAGATGAGGTATTATGTACACTATTTACATTATTCGGACTATTGTCCTCATCTTTGTCGCCATATTTATTACAACGTTTCGGCCGTTGTACGCTCCGACCTTTTTATGGAAGACCGCCGAAGTTACGGCTACATTACGTTGAATCACCGGTTCCCATACAATCACCGAAGTTAATCAACGTCAAGCCTCGTCAGTATCTAGATGGGTGACTGCGTAGGTAAACCAAGTGGTGCAATGGCTAATGGCTGGAAATTGTTAATCGCAGAGCCGATGTTATATTTAGTGGATACACGTATTTCAGTAGACGCTCCTTCTTCCTTAACAGTATAATTGTCGTCTACCGGCATGGATATTCGAGAGTCTTGAATAAGGCTTTTGAAAGCGTATTAATAAGAAACAATGTCGAAATAATGACCGTTGTTTTATTCCCTTGGTACAGATACACTTGTATGAGTAAAATCGCAGTGAAGACAGGGCTCTCTAGCCTTGAATGGCAACCAATCTAAGAGAAAAGTAACTCTGAACTCAACGCCGGGAAGAAGAAAACGGGAGACAATCCTTCTTAAGTCTAATTTTGATTTTAATAAAATTAACATGGCATTAAAATAATAAAGATGACATACCAATTCATACAAAGTAAAGAAAAGGAATATGTGGAGAGCCATGATCGACTACATTCTGAATCAAACATCACATTATTTTCATTAAATGCAATGCTCCAAATTTGCAGAATTGCCCTCTGCGTTTAATTGAATCACTCAAGGCCGACAGCAACTAGATGGGTGACCGCTTAATGGTTGTTTTCGTCACACAGGCGTAAATACCCTTATGAAATGTATAAATCCACATCTTCTCCCCTATCTATTGGTTAAATATTGGAGATTGTATCTAGAAGTAGAAAAAATACAATATTCATTCGGAAAAAAATTATTCCGACAATCGAAAAATATGTTTTGGCTTTAAATAACCTACAAAAGGTTGATAAGCTGTAAAAAATGAATCAATCAAAGATCAACCAAGGCCGACGGCAGTCGCATATTCCCTGAGCTTCTAACAACCTAATCTTTGATGGATGCCTAGACCCAGGGGTTCCAACACTGAGGCAGCACCTTCTTTGTTGAACTAAAGAGGAAAAGTTGATGAACAGATAGATAGATAGAGAGAGAGAGAGAGAGAGAGAGAGAGA
>OZ038512.1:3747543-3765043 GCA_964036315.1 Acanthosepion esculentum | reverse complement strand
TTCTACTCTAAAGGTTTATTTTCTCGCACATCTTACCTGTGGAACCCCATTCCTATTTCTTGCTTCTCTGGTAACTACATTCATAAAACATGTAAATGCAACGTCAATGGCCATTTTCTGTCTTATTGAATACGGTTCCATTATTGTCCTTTTCTTATAACTTCCCACTAAGCTCTTCTCGTTATCTTTCACTCCCTGTAACCCAGGGCTTCTCAACTATATGTAAACCAACTACAATGCAATATTTATTAATTATCATTTTATGAATGACCATGAAAACAAGTTTTTCATTCAATCTAATAAATAAATAGCATTTAACATCTTTGTTCTCAATTCTCATGAATAAAAAAATGTATAAATCCATTTTCATACGTATGGGTTTTTTTTTATTAAAATTCTAATCATAATTTTTTTAAAACAATAATCATTGCCTAGTGTTGTATCCTTAAAAAGGTTACAAACAAAGTGGTAATCGAGTGGAAGGAACACAAACACAGGTGTAGATGGAAGAAAGAGGGGTTTATTGTAAAAGAGAATACACTACTGAAAGACAGGGAGTCGACTAACACTTCCGGAAGCCAGTCAGATAGACAAGACAGACAAACAGACCCTGGTATGTACTGTGCATATATTATTGATATAGTCAGTCCACAATGGGTAATAGGGAGAGTGGAATATTCCATTACAACACCGAAGGATTCAAAAGTGTATAGAGTAATTATTATTAATTATTTGCCTTTTATCAAGATTTATTATTTATCATTTTATAAAGAAATAAATTTGAAAAAATCTTTTTATTCAAAAATTCATAAAACATGACAAAATTGACAAAATATATAAACCAATTACAATGCAATATTTATTATTTACTATTTTATAAAAGTTTTTTATTCAATCTAATAAATAGTATTTAACATCTTTGTTGTCATTTCTCATGAATAAAGAAAATGTATGAATACATTTTCATACGTATGCTTTTTTTTATTATTAAAATTCTAATCATTATTTTTTAAAGCAATAAGCATTGCCGAGGGATTCAAAGTGTATACAGTAATATCGGTGTCAAGTGAATAACCGTTTTTCGCGGGTATAAAAGTTAAACATTGCCGTTTTATTACTGTAATTAAAAAAGAATTGTGTCTGTGCGCCTCACCTTATAAGAGTAGAACAAACATACACTATTAACACATTATGCATTTCTTATTTGCCTTTCATATATCTTACTAATAAATTGCGCTTACGATATATATATATATATATATATATATATATATATATATATATATATATATTTAAAGACATTTATATTATGTTTAACGTTCTTTTTATAGATACATGTATTTAAGCAAATGCTCTGTTTTATAATAAACAGAGCATTTGCTTAAATACATGTATCTATAAAAAGAACGTTAAACATAATATAAATGTCTTTAAATAAATTGTCGGGCTATGTCCAATTCTAAAATATATATATATATATATATTTAGGCAGCAATCCTTCTTTTATGCAAGTTTCATTAAAAACAACAGACAATGTACTACGGTTAAGTTTTTTATTTAATTTTTCTTGTGTACGAACAAGAGCTTTCTTTGCTGGACAAAGGGTGTGTAAGAACTGTCCAAATGTTTTATTTTTCCGAGCGCTTTCGGCTATATCTTTAGCCATTATCAAGGATGATTTGATTTTTCAGCTTAATTGAGTGTGTGCATTATGTGTATGTCTTAGTGTGTTGCGAAAAGAAATCTCTTGTTCGTACACAAGAAAAATTAAATAAAAAACTTAACCGTAGTACCTTGTCTGTCGTTTTTAATGAAACTTGCATATATATATATATATATATATATATATATATATATATATATATATATATATAATTTTGATTAATTAGATTTACTTAAAACTACCGAAATATTTAAACAAGTAAACAAATAGGAAACTTTATGAACGTTTTATTATTATCATCATCATTATTATTATACATACATACACACACATATATATATATATATATATATATATATATATATATATATATATACATATATGTATGTATGTATATATATATATATATATATATATATATATATATATGTATTAATCATTTAATTTGGATAACATATTTTAAAATCATATATATATATATATATATATATATATATATATATATATATATATATATATATATATATATATATATATATATATATATATATATATATATATATATATATATATATATATATATTAACCATTTCATCCCAAGCAAAAGAGAAACTGTGTCCCTCAGCAATATTTATTTACCAGATTATAAAAATATGTGAAGCATGTACAATGTAATATTTATTATTTACCTTTTGGTGGAGTAATGGATAGCGGCTCGGATTGAGGAATCGGAGGGCCGAGTTCGAATTCCAGTCGATTCCATTACATTCACTTACGTGCTAATACCCCTTCTTCTCCCTCCAGCTATGGGTAAATAGCAGGACAGACCGGGTTCTATAGGCTTGGATGGCAACTGGTATACCGCAGAAAGAAAAGGCAACCTACTGCGGAAAAAAAATCTGCCTCGTCAGTCATGCATCGAAAGATACATGATCGCCTAAGCGTGTATCACGCATGGCACATAACTGACTGATAAAGATTTTTATAAATAAATAAATTTGAAAAAAATAACAAAATAGTCAAAATATATAAACCAACTACAATGCAATATTTATTATTTACTATTTTGTAAATGACCATGAAAAGGAGTTAAAATTTTATATAATAATAGCGGTGTCAAGGGAATAACGGTTCGTTTGACACACTGATTTTTTATGTTGTTTTTTTTTTGTCGGTACAAATGTTAAACATTGCAACTATATGAAGAGTTATTTGTTATTAGCCTTTCATATATGTTACGATGTTACGAATTGCGCTTACGATATAAGATATTAACATTTAATTTGGATAACACATTTTAAAATCATATATATATATATATATATATATATATATATATATATATATATATATATATATATATTAAACATTTCACTTCATGCAAGGCACTAAAGCCACTAAGACACAAGGGGTTACTGAGTGTGAAAGAATAAGAAAAACGAGAAACATTATTAAGGAGCGAGAACAATAGAAGAGTAATCAAGAAGACAATAAATAACGATTGACATTGCATTTAATTTTTTGAAGATTAAATTTGTCTGGAAAGCATGGTTCCATAAGCTAGAAAAGAAACTGTCGGCGTAAAAACTTACGGATACATCTAACCAGCTCAACTCTATATTGATGAGACCTTGACACCAATCTAATACTGCGCTTCAAGTCATAGCATCTCGGTCCCATATTGAAGAGCTCATCTGAACAATTACCATAAAAGTATTTCTAGAAAAGACAAAAGGGAGGCAACTTTGCGGCGGTGGGAAAGTGATTGAAGCCGAATCGCCAGATCAAGACCAATAATATTGCAGATTCTTTGGATTTTATCAAGTATCTCTAAATTGTTGTATATTTAGAGATATTTAGACCCGAACCATGTGTGGCAGCTATTTTCAAAGCATGGACGAATGATAGACTTATAAATATCTCAGATAGATTCTGGAGAGAAAAAATGTTTAGCACGACACAGTGAATCAGAGTTATATTGCTAAATATTTCATCTGGGCTATACATTATTAATTCAATTTTTAAAATCACCACGTATAACCATTTTTGAAAATTTTTAATCCATCGTGTTTGTATAAAAAGAATTCATATATGCCTTGTTATAAAAAAAAGATCTCAGTGTGTTTACTTTTAAAGAAAACGTACAATAAATGTAGACTTGACATGTAATTTGCTTTCTTTTATTGGAAGCGGACCCAAAGCATATACATTAAAAAAGAATATTCATTTTGGGGGGGAATTTTAGGCCCGGTATCCTTAGTTACGGTCTCATTTCCTTCAGTGGCAGCCATTTTTGTCGTCTGACATTTCTCATTACGAGCGGAGCCGAAAAAAATTACGGAATTATCTAAGTAAAAAAAAAAAATTGATTAATTAGATTTACTTAAAACTACCGAAATATTTAAACAAGTAAACAAATAGGAAACTTCATGAACGTTTTATTATTATCATCATCATTATTGTTAATAAAGTGACTCTGGGTTACAAATATACGAATGCCAATATATCCATTATGGCGCCCAGTTTAATCAGTCTGTTTTTTTTTTTAAATCATTTCAGCCAAGTAAGGTGATAAAGCCACTCAGACTTAAGGAGTGACTAGAAATCAAAGAGAAGGAAAAGACGTTAGAAGAAACCTGAAACCCAATAATAGAAAATTAAGTTTAAGGTGGAGACGTATAGCGTTGAAGTAGACTTTAGAAGGAACTTGACTCTCAATCTTATTCAGGAAACAAGGAATAAACGTCTACTACTGTTCCAAAGTCCTGAAATGAGTGCCAACCGGCCGATCGACAAACCTATTTAATTCTGTTGATGGGAAATAAAAAAATAAGTAAACAAAATCCAAGGTTTATGTTAGGAGTACAGAGTTCAAATGGACTTTAGACGAAACCGTAAACCGAATTCTAAAGAAGAGCCAATGGATACATCTCTACTCTTGTTCAAAGGACCGGAGAGGTCTGTCAACAAGATTATAGGTGAACATATCTACGTTTATTGAAAGAAAAAAAATTGTAAATGAAATTTCAGAGTTTAGGTGGAGACATTTCAAGTATAGAATTGAAGTAGGCTTTAGAACGAACCGGAAATCCAATCCTAAACAGGCAACAAGAGATAATCCTTTACTACTGTTCAAATGTCCTGAGAGGAGTGTCAAACCTATCTAATCTTATTGAGGAGAAAGAAAAATAAATAAATAAATATTAAACAAACTTTCGGAGATTAAGGTGGAGGCGTTATAAGTATACAGTTATAGCAGACTGTAGAAGGAACCTGACACCCACTTCGAAACAGGAAACAAGGAATAAACCTCTACTCCTGCTCAAAAGACCGGGAGGAAGGTGTACCGGACGACAGGTGAAACTATCTACTCCTATTGAGAAAATAAAAAGTAGTTCAATTCCACTACAGTATCTTTTTTAATCAATTCAACTCAAGCAAGGCGATCACACCACTAAGACGCAGTGGGGCTACGGAAAGGGAAAGACAAGGAAAAGACTTCTTAGAAGAGACAGTAAATACAATAAGAGTATAAATTTCAGAATTCAGGTGGAGGCGTTAGAAGTATAGAGTTGGAGTAGAATTTAGAAGGTACCAAAAACCCAATCCTAAACAGGAAACAAGGGATAAACCTCTACTTCTGTTCAAAAGACCTGAGAGTAGCGTCAACCGGCCGATTGGCGAAGCTATCTAATTCTATTGAGGAAAAAGAAATAATAAATAAACAAATATATAGCAAACAAAACATCGGAGTTTAGGTGGAGACGTTAGAAGTATAGAGTTGAAGTAGAATTTAGAAAGAACCGGAAACCCTGTCCTAAACAGGAAACAAAGGATAAACCACTACGCCTATTCAAAAGACCGAGGAGGAGTGTGAACCGGGCGGAGGGGGGAAACAATTTATTCCTATCGAGGATAAATAAATAAATCAGTCGTAAACAATACAGATTTTTAACACAGTCGTTAGAAGTATAGAATTGAAGTAGAATTTAAAAGGAACCAGAAATCCACTGCTCGACAGAAAGCAAATGATACACTTCGACATCTGTTCAAAAGAACGGGGAGAAGTGTGAACTGGGCGAAAGGTAAACATATCTACTCCTATTATGGAATAAATAAATAAAAAATGAATCAATAGTAAATATTTCTGCGTTTAGGCGGAGATGTTAGAAGTATAGAATTGAAGTAGACTTTAGAAGGAACCGGAAACCCAGTCCTAAACAGGGAACAAGGCATAAAACTCTCCTCATGATCAAAATGCCGGATAGGAAGTGCAAACCGGACCTTAAGTGAATCTATCTGAAGATAAAAACGACTTACTTCTCGTGAGAAAAATAAATAAATAATAAATAAATAAATAGAAAACAAAATTTCGGAGTTTAGGCGGAGACGTTAGGAGCATAGAATTGAGGGGGACTTTAGAAGGAACCGGAAACCCAATCCTGGACAGGAAACAAGGGATAAACCTCTACTTCTGTTCATCAGACCTGGGAGGAGTGTCAAGAAGCCGATTGGCGAATCTATCCAATCCTATTGAAGAGAAAGTAAGAGTAAATAAACAAATATATAGTAAACAAAATTTCGGAGTTCAGGCGGAGACGTTAGGAGCATAGAGTTGAGGTGGACTTTAGAAGGAACCGTAAAACCCAATCCTGGACAGGGAACAAGGGATAAATCTTTACTCATGGCCAAAATGCCGGAGAGGGGTGTAAACCGGACCATAAATGAATTTATCTACTCCTATTGAAGAGAAAAACACTTACTCCTCTTGAGGAAAATAAATAAATAATAAATAAATAATAAATAAATAAATAAATAATAAATAAAATTCCAGAATTTTAAGCCGTGACGTGAGAAGTATAAAGTTGAAGTAGGCTTTAGAAGGGACTGGAAAACCCAATCCTAAAAAGGAAGCAAGGGATAAAGCGCTACTCCTGTTCGAAACACGTGAGAGGAGTTGAACTGGGTAGTTCTTCAGCTCTGAGGAATCAGGCCTGCATTCATTCCATTTTATTCCCTCCCCCCCTTTTCACTTTGTCCACTCTCCACCAAAATCTCAACTCTCCAATACAGAATAGTAATAAAAATCAGTAAATGAAATGAGAAAGGAAGCAATTGTGTTGTACGTGTTAGTTTGACTCAAATGCATGTCTTCCGGCTGGGGGGTAATATGGGACTGATTTTAAAACTTAGTATAAGTTGCAATATCTCCTCTCAAGGTAAAATCGACCGGAAGATTAACTCCCCTGATGACAACTTTCTTTGATTACAACAAGTTCCACGCATCTCTTCTCTCTCCCTCCCCATAAACGACTGCTAAGTTAAAAGAATCTTTTGCCCGATAATAAATGAAAAATATATAAGACTGGAATTTTTTGCAACACGCTGATGCCTATTGAGTTTAGTATTGTTGAAGTTATCGCTAACATTTATTGTCGAGATTTACAAACTCTATGTTTCCATGTCGCAAACTAATCGATGAAATTTGAATAAGTTGATTTGTTTGGAAAAATACTTTCACAAAAATCCTACCTTGCGGTTTAATAATTTCTTTAATTTAATTTCACAGGACTTCAGTGTAAATAATATTTTTTTAAGAAAATTAATTTTTTCCTTATTAACAGCGAAGAATAAATTCTTAGCATTTCTTACTCTTGAGAATGCAACATACAACTGGCCATGCGTAAATATATAGAATCGTCTATATTTTTCCACTCACCCGCGTTAAAAATAGACTCTTCCATAATAATTAGCTTCAACCAACCAACACCACATATTGTGAAACTCGGTTTATTATTGGTCGAGACGACCCCAGAATGTGTATCCATGGCCAAAAATCTGTTTTAACACTAATTTCGCCGGAGCCTACTTTGACTTCCCAAAGTAAATAAAAGGACGAATTTCAGTCCAATTCACCAGTCAGTAATTCGCCTTCAGAGAGATTCCACACAGATCCACGCGTGTCTACATTTTGACTTAAGAACTTTTCGCGCGTCAACTCCTGACTCAACTTCCAACCTCTTTCCATCTCTCTAAACCCATTACAGCTTTCTTAAAAAGTGTTAATTACACTATCAAACAGAAATTGTAATTCTAGCATAAGACAAAAAAGAAAATAGAGCCCAGGATGAACAACTCTGTCAGAACAAGAACAAACAAAACCAACTTAAATCTCACATACATTGATTTCTAATTTACCTCTCGATAAATTTTCCTTAATATTTCATGTGGACATTTTTTCAACAAAAGAACATTGCTGAACTCTAATTCACTTGATGCAAGCTTCGTCAACTTGCATATAAACAAAACACCATCTTTTCTCTATTTGTAAAAATCGTATATAAATGTTCGATATTTTCTAGTTGAATGCATATCCGCCGTTGTTTCTTGTTCATTTTGCATTGAGTTTTATTCGACTTGCACGTCTATGCTTTTATTTGTTGTGATTAATGTGAAGAGCATGCTTTCAAATTCATCACTCTAGTAACAAAAACCTTCTGATTTCACACTCAATTCATAGCAATCCCAACAAATATTTCTTTCTGGAACCAAATTCCAAAGTTTTGAACCGTTTGGCCTTGCGATTTCTTTATAGTTCTCGCAAACGCAAGACGAACTGGAAAATAGATTCTTGTGTATATAAAAACTTAAAGAAAAGATATGAAAAATAACAAAAAAACAAAACAATATTGCATTTTTATTAAATCCTAGCATCGGGCGGCATTGAAGGACTTAAGTGGCTCTTCGGCTTGTTCAGGTGTTTGAGAGTTCCCATATACTTAGCATTAAAGCTCTCCTGGGTGCCGTTTGATCTGGGTTTTCATTTTCACAGGACTTTCTTTACCTCTCTACAGCTTTGGTTATTTTGACTGCAATCTGATCCTCTGTGGGCGGAGATTTCTTTTTGAGAGGCATACTGCTGTCGTATGCTACAGGCAACGATAAACTACAGAACTAAAAATTGATCGCTGCATTTAAGTATTAAATTAATATTTAAACTTACACTTTAAAAGTTCAACGATAATTTTTCTGCTGCCACTTAATTTAAAGAAAATCTGATGTGCGTAGGTCCTTACTTTCCGTACAAACAATTATTTTTATTTCGTGGGTGACTTTCGCTGAATTTTGCAATTAATTTCGATTATTCCCAAATTTATTTCCAAGTTATAAAAATTGTTATCGTACAAAAAATTCGTTGCAAAAAATTACGTAAAAAATCGCTGAAAGCAATCGTAGTTATGAAAACTTGGGAATCCAAAATTTCTGTAATATATGCTATTGAAAGTTAGACAGTTGTGTCCCTTCAATTGAAAAGTGTGACACAGTGACATTGGCATTTATTATATAGAAGTATTTGTTATTTTAATCATTAAATTGCTTTTAAAATAGTGGGAGTAATTTGTATGTTAAATAATAAAACTTTTAATTTTTTCGAAAAAATTAATGAAAATTTATTGTACACACTACACATCCTCGTAAAAGCAACTGTACTTTGTACCCCTTTACCTGTTTGAACTTTTCTCCAAAATTTAGTTTCGATGGATCAACATATGGCTATTTTAGATGCGTGACGGATGGACGTCGAAGTTCCCAGTGTTTTTCTAAGCATAGCTTAAATGTGGTAGGGCGTAGAGCCCTCAGTAGAGATTGAACTCACTACTACGTCGTAATTGATCTAGGGAGACACGCTTTCTAACTATTACAGCAAGGTAAAGTGCCCAAATGAATTTCTAAGCATAGCTTAGATGTGGCGCAAGGCCGAAGGTATGGGGCGCCCAGTGAGGGTCAAACTCATTACTCAGTCGTAATTGTTCTAGTGTGACATCTTTTTGTTCATGCAATGTTTGAATTTAATATCAAATTTCCATTTTCACATAATTTTGAGAAACTATATTCATATGGCAGAAGGCAATTCATCTGGAATCAGATAAGTTATTGTCAAATCCGATAAACAAGTTATGAATTAAAGAACGTACCTTTTGAATGTAGACTTTTCCAGTTGTCTTCAGACCTTCAAGGAAAATTAGACCAATGACATTTGAGAATAAAGCGTAAAACTGTTGAGCCTGATTGGTTGTAATAGGGCGACTCATTTTTAATGACATTCTCTTTTTTCTTCTATACCGTTCTCTCTCTCTCTTTCTCTTTCTCTCTCTTTCTCTCTCTCTCTCTCTCTCTCTCTACACACACACATATATATATATATATATATATATATATATATATATATATATATATATGTCATTAAAAACGACTGACAAGGTGCTTTTATTTAGTTTTTTATACAATTTCTCACGCGATCTAATGTTTTTCTTTTCGGATGATGAATTATATAAAAACTGTCCGAATAATATAATCCTTGCAAATGGCTAAATGTATAGCCGAAGCCGCTCGGATAAAAAGAACATTCGAACAGTTTTTATATAACTTATCATCCAAAAAGAAAAACATTATTAGGTCGCACGAGAAATTATATAAAAAAATAAATAAAAGCACCTTGTAAGTCGTTTTTAATGAAATGTGCATGAAAGAAGGATTGCTGCCTAAATACACAAATACATATATATATATATATATATATATATATATATATATATATATATATATATATATATATATACTCGACTCTCCCGTCGAATACGACGTATGAGGGTCAAGCAGATCAGCACATGAGATTTGATTATAGTGAAGGTTTCGTGCAGGACCATCCACACTTTTTGAAGGGCCGAATACAGAGACATGGTGCACTACGTGCCACAGAGTCCCCAAACGTTCCTCCGCATGTTTTGAATTCAGAGTTGTCCTTCTCCTAGAACAGTTGCCATCCAAGCCTATAGAACCCAGTCTGTTCTGCTATTTTACCCATAGCTGGAGGGAGAAGAAGAGGATTCACTCCTTTTCACAAGGGTATTAGCACGTAAGTGAATGAATTCGAACTCGTCTCTCCGATTCCTCAATCCAAGCCGCTATGCATTACTCCACCGTGCCTCCTGCGATATATATATATATATATATATATATATATATATATATATATATATATATATATATATATATATATATATATATATATATATATATATATATATATATATATATATATATATATATATATATATATGTGTGTGTGTGTGTGTGTGTGTGTGTTCTACACCCAACATCATCACTTGATAAGACACCAGAGGTGTTGAAACAAAATGGCTATTTTTGTAGTGATTTCATAACATATTTATGTTATAATTTTCAATTAAATAATTATATATATATATATATATATATATATATATATATATATATATATAATGCAGTTGGATATGTCTGCCCAGGGCAGGTCTTCTCAGTCACGAGAAATCACACCAACACCAACAGTCTATTGCATATGCCGATTTCGTAATAAACTGCTTTGAATGCACGACATGCACTAGGCTGTGCAAGTCTAGGTCAGGCCTGACATTGCATATAAAAGGCACATTGGAAGTGATGATGATCAAAGTCAACTTCCACCACCCGGAGATGATTTGACATGCCATATATGTAACAAGAAATGCATATCGATGGCTGGTTTTATGAGCCACTGTCGTTCACACAACCGATGAATGCAGTGTTGTGGGGGTGGGGTCTTTAACTGATGGGCTGGACATGTCTGCGATGATCATACTCGCTTTGTGAATCGACAGCCACTGTATATATATATATATATGTATATCATATACTTTAAGGCACTGCTTTCCCCACTCTCTCTTTTTTTCTCTCTCTCTCTCTCTCTCTCTATCATATTATTATACCCTCTGTCTCCCTCATTTTCTCTCTTCCTCTCTATCATATGCTTTTAGACACTGTTTCCCTACTCTCTCTCTCTCTCACTCTCTCTCTCTCTTTATATATATATATATATATATATATATCATATTATTTTACCCTCTATCTCTCGCATCCACTCTCTCCCTCTCTATCATATACTT
This sequence comes from Acanthosepion esculentum, assembly GCA_964036315.1. Lineage (NCBI taxonomy): Eukaryota > Metazoa > Mollusca > Cephalopoda > Sepiida > Sepiidae > Acanthosepion > Acanthosepion esculentum. The sequence goes on along the minus strand of OZ038512.1, from coordinate 3,753,418 downwards.
TTAAACACTGTTCCTCCTACTCCTTCTCTCTCCTTCTCTCTCCTTCTCTATTATTTTACACTCTTTCTTTCATTCTCTCTCTTTTTTCCTCTGTGACAAACAGAAAATAAAATTAAAGCAACAATGAAAAACCTGTTTATTTGAGTATTTTATTTCATAAATATTTATTTCCAAATTTCTGATACAAGAAAAATCTGATGAAAACGTAAATCATTGAAATAATAATTAGAGAAACAACACTATATAATAATTACCATTGTGTATTTATATCTTTCGTGTCATGCTCTATGTAATTCTATTAACAAGTCAAAAAGTTTATCATTTTCTCATGTTGGTGTCTATTTACCAACGCCAGTTTTGGCTCAAGGACAGCTATACTGAGTTCTCAATAGAACAAAAAATAAAAACAACATCAAAGTAAACATCAATAAATAAACAAAAGCTATCTTCTTTCAAAGAAAAACTTTCTCAAGAAACACAGCGATAAAGGAATTAATTGACCAAACAGTTCATCACTAGCTTCTGTTTAAGTTGTGAGTGCTGAAAGGACCTCTGAGGTATCACGTTTTAATTGCTGTTGTTCCTAAGTCCACCCAGACCCAGGGTGGCAGCACCAGTTAGGGCCCCAGCTATGCGAAAATCGTGAAACCAAGATAAAAACAAATTACTCTGAAAATGTAAAAATATATTGTAAAATAGAGCAATACCTATTTATATTAAAAAATGACCCAAAATATATTTTATCTGTAGTTGAAGGCATAGAGTTGCGTTCAAAATATATTAGATGAAGCCATAAAATTGTTTCGAAATATTTAGATTTCGGCATTAAATAACCCATAGAGGTGTTGATATGCCGCTAAACAAAATCAACCAACCAAATTCTGAGATCTACAACGCATAGACTGAATCTCTTTTTACATTTCAGCAATCAAACGAAAAGAGAACCGGGCAAATACTAAAAACACTTAGTATTAAGGGAACAGAATAAAAGAAAAACAGTAGCTTTTGCTTAAGTTCCCGTTTATAAAAAAGTGTGTTCCAATAACTTGGACCGATTTTAAATATGAATTAAGTTTAAGCGATTTTTTTTCTTTTTCTTTCAGATTTAACAAGTTAAGTCTTTGGCAATTTCAACCATAGAAAGATTAACAATCAAACAACGTGTTAAAGTTATCGAAGCCTATTACGAAAATGGACGTTCAAACAAAATTTGAATGAGAAGTTCCCAGATCATATCATCTCTTTAAACAGAGAAGTCAATTGGCCACCACAATCGTGCGACTTGACGCCTTTAGAGTTCTTCCTTTGGGGTCATTTCAAAAGTAAGATCTATGCCAACAAGCCAACAACAATTCAACAGATGAACGATGACATAATAAGGTATATTGGTGGGATCGAGGAGCAACTATGAATGACGTCATCAAAAAAATTTACACCATCGAGTGGAGATGCGCCGTCAAAGCCTTGGCGATCATTTGGGCGATATTATTTTTCACACATAATTGCCATGACTTAAATAACATGATCCAATAGAGAAATAAATAAATTTTCACCAGTAACACTGATTTATTTACTGCTGACTTTGATCCGGCTTAATTAAACACCCTTTGTATATTTCTGTGTAAAAGTATCCGTATACACGTGCAGGTAAATATATATGCCTATAGGCACAAAGACGTACACACGCACACACTGATATACATGCTTAGACGCAGATTAAGATACAAGCCTATCGATGAAAAACGTACGCACAAACACATACACACAGACACACACACACACATACAAGCATTAATATAACTCCATGTAGACACAAAAACCAAATATACATAAACACCGATATACATGCCTCTAAGCACAAAACATACAAAAGTACAGATATATATATATATATATATATATATATATATATATATATATATATATATATATATATATGATAATCTTAAGGAACCAAACCTACCTAGGTTTCACCTAAACGAATCTTCAGGGTACCGATTTGTTCTACTGCAAGTCGAGCTATCCTAGTTTTTTTTCCAAAGGAGTACTACCATTAATATATATATATATATATATATATATATATATATATATATATATATATATATATATATATATATATGAAGGGTGTTTGAATAAGTTAGAACTATTTTAAATGTGAATTAAGTTTAAGCGGCTAATGATTATTTTTCTTTTTCTTACATATTTGGCGGACATTTGGGCGATATTATTTTTCTCACATATTTGCCATGACTTAAATAACACGATCAAATAGAGAAATAAATAAATTTTCACCAATATCCCTGATTTATTTACTGCTGACTTTGATCCCTCTTAATGAAACACCCTTTATAACAAAATATATGTAGTTGTTATGTAATAGATGTAATATAACAGGAAATCATTTTAAGAAGAGTGGAAATAAGGGAATATTAATCCTCGTATACAGCAGTGAATGCTGGACAATCTCTTCACAAATAAAGAAGAGACTTGAAGCAACAGAAACGGGAGTCTACAAAACGATGGTGAGAGTATCATTGACAGAACATGTGAGCAACGACGAAGTTTTAGAGAGAATGGAAACAAAAAAGGGCTAATATCCGTAGTATCGGAGAGGGACAGTTGAAATTTGTAGGGGACAAAATGAGGAAAAACAGCTTGAGAAATTTGATACTCACAAGACAGCCTGAAAGCAAGAGAGACAGAGATAAACAAGGCATAATCTACCTAGCGAGCTTGAGTAAATGGATGGGGTGTTTCGGAGAGATACCAGAAAGACAAAATTTATTAACACCTAGAAAGGACAGGAAATTGTGGAGAGCCACAATCGACAACATCCTGAAGGAACTGGGCACATAGAAGTAGTAGTAACAGCAGTGGTAGTAACGAATAGATAGATAGATAGATAGATAGATAGATAGATAGATAGATAGATATGAACAGACATAGATAGATAGATAGATAGATAGATAGATAGATAGATAGATATGAACATACATCGATAGATAGATATATAGATAGATATGAACAGACATAGATAGATAGATAGATAGATAGATAGATATGAACAGTCATAGATAGATAGATATGAACAGACTGAAATAGATAGATAGATAGAATAAATAGATAGATAGATAGATAGAATAAATAAATAGATAGATAGATAGATAGATAGATAGATAGATATGAACAGACTGAGATAGATAGATAGATAGATAGATAGATAGATAGATAGATAGATAGATAGATAGATAGATAGATATGAACAGTCATAGATAGATAGATATATAGATGGATAGATATGAACAGACTGAGATAGATAGATAGATAGATAGATAGATAGATAGATAGATATGAACAGTCATAGATAGATAGATATATACATGGATAGATATGAACAGACATAGATAGATAGATAGATAGATAGATAGATAAGATAGATAGATATGAACAGTCATAGATAGATATGAACAGTCATAGATAGATATGAACAGACTGAAATAGATAGATAGATAGAATAAATAGTTAGATAGATATGAACAGACTGAGATAGATAGATAGTTAGATATGAACAGACTGAGATAGATAGATAGATAGATAGATAGGTATGAACAGTCATAGATAGATATGAACAGACTGAAATAGATAGATAGATAGATAGATAGATAGATAGATAGATAGATAGATAGATTTGTAGGAAATATATTTTGTTAATACATTTTTTAAATCATTCCACCCCCAAGCAAGGCAATAAAGTTACTAAGACGAAACGGAGTACGGAGTGTGTGAGAATACAAGAAAAACTATTATTAAGGCGAGTACAATAAAAGAACAAGAAGTAAGAAGATAACGATTGACATTTGTGGAGTGAGTAACCATGGTCAAAGGCAAAAATGAATAACAGAAATGTCCAACAAATAGAATTGACAAATTTGTAATAACAAGAGAAAGAAAAGAAAGAAACAGGGCAAAAAGAATATGAAGCAAGCAAAAAATATATGCAAGACAAATTAACAGTAATATGTCAAATAAAAGTTCACAAACTAAGAATTGGCGTTGGCACAGAAAAGCAAATTCGGACAAGCGAACGTTGCGTTCTTACTTCAAGACAAGACAGATCGGGACTGAGTCAGGTGAATCGACAAACCGGACAGTTTTATTGGCTAAGAAGAAAATCCCAGTATACATTTGTATGCTTTTGCTAATAAAAGGGAAGCTGCAAGTGTTTTGCAGTCACTCCTAGCAAAGATTGAAATCAATAACATTGCGTTTAAATTTTTGAAGATCAAAGTTGACTGGGAAGCAAGCAGTCGGAAAAGAGTTCCACAATCGAGAAGTGCGCTAGAAGAAACTGTTAACATAGAACTTACGGTTACATCTCACAATTTAGACTGTAAATCGTTGAGGCATTGACGCCAATCTAGTACTGCGATTAAATTCATAAAACCTATGTACCGTAGAGGAAAGTTCACCAGACCAAATACTATGAAAGTATTTACAGAAAAGACACAGAGAAGCAACGTTACGGTGGTGGGAAACGGCAGAAGCCGAGATGCCAGGTCAGGATCAATAACATTGAAGATTTCTCCTTGGATTTTTATCAAGAATCACTAAATATATATATAGCAGGAGCGCCATGCAACGCTGCTTAATTTTATTCCATATTTATATATATATATATATGTGTGTGTGTGTGTGTGTGTGTGTGTACGTATATATATATATATATATATATATATATATATATATATATATATATATATATATATATATATATATAATTTCTGAGGAAGGAATGAGGTGGTCTGAAATATCAAATATATAAAAACATATAAATAAATACTTTCACAAAAAAAACACCCAATATTTTTCTTTTAATTTGCAACTTTTCAGTTATTTAATCCATATTATATATATATATATATATATTTTAGAATTGGACATAGTCCGACAATTTATTTAAAGACATTTATATTATGTTTAACGTTCTTTTTATAGATACAAGTATTTAAGCAAATGCTCTGTTTTATAATAAACAGTATTAAATAACATTTACCGGCCTGAATGTCCGAGAAATTTTCATAGAAAATTTTCGCTCTCCGACAGGAATCGAACCTGTATCCTATACGGAACCATCATTTCGCGTGATGTGCCTTAACCTTTCGGCCACAGAGCAGCGTTTACATTAGATACGCTAGAGCAGATATGAATAGAAGAGATTCATGGAAGATTTAAGTTTAAAGATAGTAAAATCGACCTTGCTAACCAGACGCTGCTCTGTGGCCGGTAAATGTTATTTAATACTGTTTATTATAAAACAGAGCATTTGATTAAATACTTGTATCTATAAAAAGAACGTTAAACATAATATATATAAATGTCTTTATATATATATATATATATATATATATATATATATATATATATATATATATATATATATATATATGAATAAATAGAGGCAAGAGGAAAAACTATACTTAGCTGAAGTTTTGTCGTAGCAAGTCATCCCTGAAGATGGTCTCGCGTGAGATGGAAAGTACTTAGGAAAGGGAAAAAAAGGGAAAAAAAACTACGACGACTTCCTTAATGAATTTCTTTTGAACATCAAGAAATTTGTCAGAGAATTAGAAAAGATCATTACAAAAACAAATAGACAAATTATATCCGGATTATTCAATGAAAAATCTTTGAATATATGTGGGGGGGGGATAAAAATTGATGAGAAGAAAAAATACATCGAGCCAATGCGTTTCGTCCTCTGAGGTGTCTACCACCCCAGCCGAGACTCTGCCCCTCGGCATAGCCTCGTCTGTGTTCCTCTCCGCCCGAAGGCAGAGAGTTCGACCATAACAGATGGAGATGAATCTCCAAC
>OZ038512.1:3735043-3742543 GCA_964036315.1 Acanthosepion esculentum | reverse complement strand
AATAATAAGAAGAAGAAGAAGAAGAAGAAGAAGAAGAAGAAGACTAGCTTTAGATAATACACCGACCTCTGGATTGAAATTGCCAGGATGTAGGACATTCAGGCCATTATTGTCCTTGGGGCGTCGGTGTCTATGCCACCAAACCTGAAGTCCTTCATTAAGAAAATCAGAATAAAACCTAATATCCCATATCCCACAGAGGTCTGCGATGCTTGACACTGAAAATATTCCTCGAAAAGTTCTGTCTTTTTCAAGTCGTACGACTTGATGAAGAACATCTACAATGCAAAATTTCCGGTTGAAAATGAAAACCGTGAAGAAGAAGAGAGATGATAATAATAATAATAATAATAATAATAATAATAATAATAATAACAACAGCGATGGCAAGACAAGTCACTTTAGGATCAAATACTCTGCCCTTACCAAACAAGCTGATATAGACAAACCACGTAACGATCAGTGGTTACGTAGTGCAGTTTTAAAAGCTGAAACCGAAGGTCTTATTTTTACTGCATAGGACCAATGCTTGCCAACTAGAAATTCCCAAGCACACATACTAAGAGTAGAAGAGTATGTAACGCCAGAATTTACGTTATTGCATGAGTATTTACACAACATCCAGGAATGGATGATAAAAAGTAGCGCTGAATGAAAAGGTCATTGGGGAGAGAGGAAACTTAGCAGATTACTAGAAGAAGACCTATGATGAGAAATTTGAGGCATGGAAGCTAAAGAGCCTTGCACAGAGCATTTGCGGAAGTAACCCAAGAGGTAGCAGATCCAAAATCATGGAGTTAGCTTAAGAACGGATTCTTGTAGAGGAAACGGAATGATGATCTATGCAGATTTTTAAATCTTTTCCGAAATTTTTTAATAATAATAATAATGACAAGCGGTTGGAAAGCAATCGCCCTGACCTCACACTTACGCACAAGAGCATCCATAAATAGATCCTGATAGCCGTCACGGTACATCGGGGATTAGAGCAACATGAAGACAGAGCAAGCGAGAATACAGACGGAGAAATATACGAAACAGGAGCTAAAGTGGGCCCTGTTGTGTTTGGCGCCTTGGGGATACCTGGCATCATTTAGGGGACCGACTTGCCCGTGCTACTTGCAAAGTTTTGTGTGTATAATATCTAATACCCGAAAATCAAATCAATTTAAAAACAGACATTATAAAATAGGGATTTTTCTATTTTTTTTCCTATAATGTCCACCTTTACAAGACCAGGGAGCCACTCGAGGTAGAAGTGCAGTTTGTGCAGATATGTTGGGAGGGTAACTTGACTTGAACCGATTAACATCACACTTGTGCAGATTCTGTGATGAGCATCTAGAAACAATTGACCATCCTTGTATCAGGTCGCACTCTATTCGCACCCCCTGAATATAAAACACGGCATGACAAAGTGGGCGAATATCTGCACTGCAAAATGTGCAACGTTTACGGAAATGAAACTGCAGGAAATTGGTATGAACACCACATGGTCCCGGTTACGGTGATAAGACCTGTTAGAATTTTACGGGACTTTACAATCCACACAGACAGAAGAATCAAAGCTAATCACCCAGACATCGTGATTAAAAACGGCAAAGATAAAATGTGTCTTCTTATTGAAATGACAGTTCCTACAGACTGCAATGTTTGAAGATCTTCAAAAAATTATCAAAATACAACAACGTTGAAATCGAAATCTCAAAAATAAGGACATAAGGACATCAACAATTTCAGTTGTAGTTGGAGCCCTCGGATTGATTAGAAAAGGTTCCGATAAACTCATTAAAGGGATTCTTGGCAAAGAAATACAAACAACTGTTCTCGTGAGTATAGCCCACACCTTACGAAGGGTTTTATCTCTGTAAAATACGTGTGATTTTTTTATTTTTTATTTTTAAAATGCTCAATGGAAAATGTCGTGATGCCATTTCTGCCCTTATTTCAGGAACTAACAAAAAATGAATATACCTACAGACATAACAATGAAGCGATATATGTGCACGGGAAGATATGAAAGAAGCACAAAATCGAAACCACTGAGAGATGGTATGAGCACCAACCAGACACAGTTATCCAAAACAGCGATGTAACTATCCTCTGGGACATGCCAATTCAAACTAACAGGAAAATGAAAGCCAACAGACCTGATATTATCATAAAATACAAGAAATTCAGGAAGTGTATGCTTATTGACATAGCAGCACCATATGAGAGAAACATCTCCAAGAAAATTATCGAGGGATTGTCCAAATACAAGGACTTGGAGATCGAGATGAACTGGATGTGAGAAATGAAGACTGAGACTCTACCAATAGTAATCAGAGCTCTGGACCTCGTAAGAAAAAGAGGTGGACAATTTTACTAACAGAGCCCCAGGTAACATCAACATACAAGTTGCCCAGAAGATCGCCCTACTATGAACATCCCATATACTAAGAAAAGTGCTATCAAATAAATGACAATTCTCCTATAGGGCCATAGTCTGGACCCAACTCTACAGGATCACCAGGCCATATATATATATATATATATATATATATATATATATATATATATATATATATATATAGAGAGAGAGAGAGAGAGAGAGAGAGAGAGAGAGATAGATAGATAGATATATAGATATGTATGTATATGTATGTATGTATTTAGATAAGGTGTTTAGCCATCTTGACACCATTTGTCGTGAGAATCAGTGAAAAACCCTTTGAGTTATTCAGTTAGAAAGAGAACAGGTTCAAATCAATTTGTGTCAGCCCCACGATGTCTTCCAAACTGTGCAATGGTGAGAGGAAAAAGATCATTCAGGCCTTCACTAATGGTACCGACATTGACACTCTGGCATCCACCTTTAAAGTTCATTCAAGAACCATCAAGAGAACAGTGAATAAGTTTAAAAAGAGGGAACAGTAAAGAGGAAAACTGGATGAGGAGGTCACAGCAACAAGAGGGATCATCGTTTGAACTTAGAGCTAAATACATTTTTATTGTTCAAAGTAGAGTCCAGGTGTTATAAAAACCTCGGAGAATTCTAGTAATATATCTTTAATCATTTCTAAGATACAACGGCTAAAAGCTCAATCTAACAATAAGACAATTTTGCTATTACATAATTTGTACAATTTTCCGGTTACACACGGTATATATATATATATATATATATAGATAGATAGATAGATAGATAGATAGATAGATAGATAGATAGATAGATAGATATAATAATTATTGGTTAAATTGCTCAATATCAGAATATAAAAAGTGGACTTCGAGGTCAACACCCAGCGGCGACAGTATGTTTCATGTTTAATCGTAACCGCCAGGCTATATATATATATATATATATATATATATATATATATATATGATACTTTGTTTACTTATATATGGGAGAATGTGTGAATTTGCATAGTTTTCCCCAACACTGCCCGACAATGACAGAATACATTAACAGCAAATTACTAACAACAATCTGAAAACACACACACACACACATATATATATATATATATATATATATATATATATATATATACAGAGATATGTGTGTGTTCGTGTGTGCGTGTGTGTTGATTTTCTCCCCTTTTCCAGCAACCATCTAAAATTTCTAATATTAAAATGTTGTCAGTTTTCATAATGCTAATGGCATTTTTTTCATTATCTACCTATCGACCCATCTATCGATTTCTTTATCGATATATCCACTCATCCACTTAGATATCTATTCTGATTGATAGCTCACGTCATTTTTATTAGATTATGTTTTCCTAACGACGTTAGTAGTTTCTTCGCAAAGAACAATATCTTCCGAGCACACGGATTCAACGCATATCTATACATGTATACAGACATCCATATATATATATATATATATATGTGTGTGTGTGTGTGTGTGTGTGTGTCTTTTGGACGATGCACTTGCTTTAAATTAAAAACCGGGAGACGTTTGATGCAAGCGTTATACTCTTCCATAATTTATATGTGTGAACTGTTCTGTTTCAGAAAATGTGCCCGTCTGTGTGAATTCGATAACTCCGCGTATGATATATATATCTTGCAGCTGTTTAATGCGGGTAGAGCAAATATCTCACTCAGCTGAAAACATCAATTGGCTTAAGGCCATAGCACGTTGAACCATAGGTTCCCTTACGATCACGTCGAGTCTGCTCAGTACCTAGATGGGTGACCTCTTGGGAATAGCAGAGGCTGTACGCATGAATTTGCGTCTGGCGTAATGAATAAGGATTCGGGATTGTTAATCGGAGAACCGAGTTCTAATTCCGGTCGGGTTCCTTGTATTTTCTTATGCGCAAATACCCTTGCCCAATCCACCTCGTCTCCTCTTAGCTATGTGTTAATTAGTGAAATTTGGATCACTAAACCATCATCATATATCTTGCAGAGGCACTTCGACATGCTGTAATGGTTAACAAGCTTATCTCTCTAGATCCTTTACGACTGAGTTCGATCCTCATTGGGTCCTTTACGCTTTCGGCCTTGTGCTAATCTATGCTTAGTAAATTATCATGATATATAGGGTGACCCAAAAAACGGGAATTTTTGAAGTGCGTATTGCCAGACATGAGCAAGTGGCAACACTGCGAGACAGTGACCTTGAGCAAGTAAACATTTCGCCATTTTAGTAACGAGAATTGTTTGGTAACCGTGTGATCTCAAGATTCGGTAACGTTGCCTAACCCCCTAGATCGCCAGATTTATCCGTTTGTGATTTTTTCTTGTGGGGCTATCTCAAGAGTAAAGTTTACACAACTCGACCAAGAACTCTGGATGAGTTAAAACAGAGAATTCAAGATGGAATTCACAGTATCCCAGCGGAGATGTTGCAGCAGTCAATGAGGAATCTCAACAGCAGATTTCAAGAATGCATTCGTACAGGAGGACGCCATCTACAGGACGTAATTTAAAAAAATGAAAATTCCATCATTCTTAAATGGCATGTTTTAAGGTTTCAATTACTATGAATTAAATTTTTTCTTCCATCACTCTTGATTTTATTGGATTGTTAAATAGTTCCCGTTTTTTTTGGTCACCCTGTATATCTTGCAGCAGTTCAACACGGGTTGTCTCAATATGTCAGTCATCTTAAAATATCAATTTAAATAACGGGACTACAACTACTACTAATACTACTACTACTATTCATAATAATAAGACTAATCAGCACGTTTTTTGGCGCCAAAAAACAAAACCTATTTTTTAGTTAATTTGATGGTGCTGATTCCGAAAACGTCCTTAGTTTTTCAGGGTCAGCTACCATTTTTGCTGTACTGAAATTGCCAATTTTTGGAAAAAAAAGATCAATTTACGATCTTGGCTGATCACAAATTTTAGTTAATAAAAGTCGTACAAACCTTTCACTTTTCTAGTAGGCTGATCAATTTATGTTAGCCACCAGAAATAAACTATTTTTATAAGAAAAAAGTGTTTTTGTCGAAAATTTTAAAATAGATGTACCAAAGTTTTCCAATTTATCGTCAAAATTCAATTTAACTGATAAACTTTATCAATAATACAATTTAGTAAACCTGATAATTAAGGTGATATCAAAAAAAAATAAAAAATCCTAAAATCTTCTGTTTAATGTTCATAAATTTATCCCATCACTTTTATCCCTTCACTACGGAAGGAAACCAAACACATTGGGAGCATTTTGTTTTCACAGTTGGAAAGAAACTCCAGATATCCCAGTTGAATCTATTCCATTGTACATGATACTGCTGGAATATCAAAAGGGACTTAAATAACATTGAACATGACAGACAATGAAGAAAGTGAAAATTTTTACTATAGTTCTTATGTTCACGAAGGTTTTATTTCTGCTGTTAGTTTATTAAATGATTTGATGAAAATACTTGTTGGTCTTGGTATATTCAATGGTGTTATTTTTAAAGAATTAGGGTCTGATTGTTATTGCAAAAATAGTATTTCTAAATAAGCAGACCAATATTTGTTGGTTTAAATACGAATTGAGAGGTTTCTACGATTTTATTTTGCGAAATATTGTCATCAGTCAATATCATATATATAAAAAATAAATATTTTTTTCTAAAAATGAGACATTTTTGTGCAGCAAAAACGGTAGCGAACCAAGAAAAAGTGAGGCCATTTTCAGATTCAGCGCCCTCAAATTAGCTAAAAAAAGATGTTTGGTGCTTCGACACCATTTCAAAATATTTTTTTGTTGTTGACCAGTGTAATAAATTAACATTAAATCAAATAAAAAAAACAATTAAATGTAAAATAATTACATAGCTAAAACGAAAGTTCGAAAGCAGTCGTAGCTGTGGTAGTAGCTGCAGTAGTAACTGCATTAGTAGCTGCAGTATTAGCTGGAACAGAAAAATAAATTATGCAATCAATTAAAGACTTAAATTTGAAATAATACAAAATCATTTTACATAAAGAGTAGAAATGTAACTATTTACACTATTTACATTTGTTTAGGCTGTTGTCCTTATCTTTATTGTCCTATTCACGACGTTTCGGCCCTTTGTGCACTCCGACCTTCTTCAGGTGATATACATTGGAATTTCGAAGTGAACTCTTTATTTCGTCCACCGGGTAGATTGTTCTAGTTCCACGTGCCATGCCTTTTCTGGATATCGCAGTTTCAGTTATTTTTCTTTATTAACTCAACTCTCAACGTTTTAGTTCACCTCTGCTGTGGCCAGGTATTGAACTCACACCTCTTTGGGTCAAGTCACTGGGCCAATCTATCCCAGTGAAGTAAATAATGGGTACGGTTCGGATTATATGAATCCATCTCCCCGACCCCAGCTATGGGCTAAATAGTAGGACTTGTATCTGGAAAAAAAATTTATTCTCAAAAATTTGTTAATGCAGTATTTATTCACAAATGAAAAGCATTATTTTTTACAATCTAAAATACGTTTTGGCTTTAAATAACCCACAAATGGTTGATAAACCGTAAAAAATAAAATGGTCAGCACTGATATCCATTACTCTTTACACACATTCTTTTGACAGTGATCACATTTAAAAAATGGCAATGTTTGAAAGAAAAGACTCAATTTAATTTTTCTTTCTTCCTTCGGCAGGAATCGAACTTGCGTCCTAGACAGAACCGTCATTTGATCTGACGTGCTATACCAATCAGGTACAGTGGGGGCGTCTCGTATAGTACGTCAAATCAAATGGCGTTTCTGTCTAGGATACAGTTTCGATTCCTGTCGGAGGACACATATTTTCTACGAAATTTCTCAGACATTCATTAATACTGTTTATTATAAAGGGAGCATTTACTTAAATAATTGTATCTATAAAAATAACGTATAAACAGAATATATATATATATATATATATATATATATAGATAGATAGATAGATAGATAGATAGATAGATAGATAGATAGATAGATGGAGCTTGACAAGCCAGCAAAGCAGTTCGAAGACAGTCTGAACGGACCGCGTTACTCGACCCGAAGGTATTTCTAACTGGGCCTCCCCCACAAGATA
>OZ038512.1:3715043-3730043 GCA_964036315.1 Acanthosepion esculentum | reverse complement strand
TACCTTCGAAAAATAAAAGTATACGCACATTTTTCTCACCTGATCTAAGAGATTCCAAAATATTCCTACTTTTTATTTGATTTTTTAATTCGTTTTTTTTTTTAATATTATTTTTATTTTTTCATTTTCGTGGTTTAGAAAAAAGGCATTATTTAATAATAGTCAGCACCAATTTTGGAAATTAATTCTAACGCGTTTCTACGTAGATATTTCTTTTATCAAAAATGACTTAAAAGGATTTGTCATGAAAATAAATTAGACGGACAAGACAAGAAAATAATTTCTCTCTCTCTCTCTCTTATTCCCACCACTCCACTCTCTGTATCACTTTTATCTCTATCTTTCGCCACACCCACGCTTCTGTGATCACCTCGCTCTTTCTCAAACTCGACTCTCTCTAATGTCGCTATCCAGTCACCTTCTCTTTCACCCTTTCTCTTTTCACTTTCTCTCTCTCTCTCTCTCTCTCTCTCTTGATATTTATCTCTCAGATAGATAGATAGATAGATAGATAGATAGATAGATAGATAGATAGATAGATAGATAGATAGAGAAAGAGAGAGAGAGAGAGAGAGATAGAGAGGCGTTAAAATATGTAGTGGATGCTGAAAAATACTAATTCCTATGCAGGAACCGTTCCCCAAACAAATTCTGATTTTTGGTCTTTGTATTAGATGGTCGAGCCGAGAACTTTTCAGTACCTTCTCCTACATCATCATCATCATCATCATCATAACCACCACCTCCTCCAGCATTATTTTTTGTATATATATATATATATATATATATATATATATATATAAGTGGACATAGTTTGTTTCATGGTTAAACGCAATGTCCACTTTTATATTTATTTACATTCTATTATAAATATACCATAAATATACCTTAAAACTATATATATATATACATATATATATATATATATATATATATATATATTATAATTTTATCATATAGACAAAACCATTTTACTCACTACAATGATGCAACTTGGTTTCAGTGCATTTCAACTGCACTTCGACAGGTGAGAGACGAAAATGGTTATCTAGATAGATAGATAGAGAGAGAGCGAGAGAGAGAGGGAGAGAGAGGGGGAGAAAGAGAGAGAGAGAAAGAGATGCAAAAATATGTAGTTAGGGTTAGGGTTATTTTCGACTCTTACCCGTCGAAGTGCAGTTGAAATGCACTGAAACCAAGTTGCATCTTTGTAGTGAGTAAAATTGTTTTGTCTATATGATAAAATTATAATAAATAAATAATTATCGCTCTACTATCGGTATCGAGCCCTCTTTTGGATTAATACTGTGAACGTTGGAATTTATATATTACTTTCGTTCTCATCGCATCGAATATATATATATATATATATATATATATATATATATATATATATATATATATATATATATATATATAGTGGAACACTCATGTCACGTACGCTTCGCTTCTGATCAGAAAAAATCGCTTCACAAATAAATTTTTCCCAAAAAATTATCTCAGGTGACGAACGCGCAAAACGAAGAAGACATGGGCCAACAAAACCCGGGGGTATTGGCGGGAGAGTGACAGTTTCATTGTAGAATTCGCTCTATACAGATACCTATACGAATTCGCCGTGCCTTCTCTTGGATGTCATTATATTGTATGTGTGCGTGTGTGTGTGTTTTTTGTTGTTTTTTTTTACAAATTATTAAATGAGGTTTCATGGGACCAAAGAAGAATGAATTATAAAATGATGTTCAAAATTATTAAGTGAAGTTTTCGTCCATTTTTTATCTGTTTAGTACCGTGTCTATCTTTTATTTTTGTTAGATTTAATGATTTTCATTGTTTTGTTTTGTTTTTTTGTTTGTTTTTTTTTTTTTGTTTTTCCGGGGTTTTTTTGGCAAAGTTTCGGGTCCAGAAGATTTTGAGGAGCGTGGAAGCAGCTCTTAATTGTCGTTGTCCCCAGGTCCATCCTCATCCAGGATCGTAGCACTTGTTAGGGACACCAGTTATGGTTAAATAGTGAATATCCAAACAAAAATTTAAAAAAAACACAAAGAAAGTATAAAATTACATTTTTATTTAAAAAATGCAAGCAATACAGTTTTATAGCAAAATTAACTATACATTTTTTTAACAAATGACAATCAACACATTTTATAGTAAAACAGAAGATATGGCATACACTGTGAAAAGAAAACTGCTTTGATTAATCTAATTTCTTGTAAGGATAAACAGGTTTTCTCATTTTATTTGATCATGTAAGATTGTTTGTAAAATTTATAATTTAATCATGAAAAAATGTCATTCTCTTGAATTAATTTTATGGATTTTGTATATTTAGATTTCAGGATTAAATGAATCATATGGGTTGACATACCGTCAAAGAAAAGACAACGAACGTTAGACTTGTTAACTTAGTGATTAGCACATCCATCTACGGCTTCTGAATAGTTCCTTTCTATACAGTTTTGGTCGTATGGCTTGGGTCAAACGGTAGTATGGCTAACAAGCACTTTCCGCACGCTGGGACCGCCTTCCAAGCCTGATAAGATCAAAGGTCATCACCCTGACAAATCAACGGTACTGACATTCGCATACGGATCTCATAGACCGAAAACCTACGTTAAGATACACAGATGACACAGTATTGATAGCAGACACAGAAATGAAATTCCAAAATCTCCTACAAAAGATAACGACGGAGAGTGTGAAGAAGGGACTAAGCATAAACTACAAGAAAACAGAATGCATGGTCATCAGTAAAAGGATGATACCGAAATGCGATTTGCAGGTCCGGAACACTAGAATCAAGCAGACGCGGAAGTTTAAATATCTAGGAAGCGTCTTGACAGAGGACACTGAGATCCGTAGACGTATTGGAATGGTCAAAGACGCATTCCAAACACTGGGCAGAGTTTTGCGAGACAAGGTGATATCTTTGGTAACGAAGAAAAGAATACTGAACTGTTACGTGACATCTGTTCTTCTTGGCAGCGAATGTCGGACGATTTCCTCAAAGATGAAGAAGAGACTCGAGGCGACGGAGATGTGGTTCTATATATATATACATATATGTATCTATGTATGTATGTTTGTATGTATGTATGTATGTATATGAAGAAATATAGTTTTAAGGTATGCTATATTTATGGGATAAAATGCTCCATATCAGAGATAGAGCGTATGCAAATATAAAAGTGAACATTGAAGTCGACACTCAGAGGCGACATAACTGATTGCGTTTAGCATGAAAAAGTTTGTCGCATCAGAGTGTTGACTTCAATGCTCACTTGTATATGTGTGTAAGTTTGAGTGTGTGTGTGTGTATATATATATATATATATATATATATATATATATATATATATATATATATATATACATATATATATATATATATATATATATATATATATATATATGTATATATATATATATATATATATATATATATATATATATAAGTATACGATTGGTATATACGGAATAAATTCCAATAACCAACAATTATTATTCTTAAAAGAGTGCTCACGGTCAATGTGCATGTGGATGTATGTGCATGTGTTTATCGATGTCTATGTGTAAGGAAAGTGCATGCACGTTTGGTTGTGTGCGTGCGTGTGTGTGTGTGTGTGTGTGTGTGTGTGTGTGTGTGTGTATGTGTTCGTTTTTGTTTTTTTTATTTATCAAGGTTCGTGTCTCGTCACCGTTTTTTGTGTGTATATATATCTAAATATGTCTGGGCGCTTATGTATTATAACCTGAGTGTGTTTGGATTGTTTTACGTGAGAGGTGATCATCATAGCTACACTCGTTGAATTAAAATGTATACATTTTTGTCTAGAGCTATCAACATCCTTTTTAACGTAATTTCAATGAAAAAATAAATTAAATAACATCTGTATTTTTTATTTTCTCCTCAGTAATTCTATAATTTTAAACTTAATAGAGATTAGATTTAGATTTCTAAATGGGTAATTTTTTACTTTTAATTTTAATTTCAAATTTTATCATATAATTTAATACTTATTAGTTAGAACATATTCTATTTTACTAGAACCACAACTTTAAAGCTTTTAATATCTATGATAACCTTGCTTCGTTGTCAAATTTTTTGAATTCTCATATACTTGTATTTTGATTGGTCATTCTAGCTTATGTAACAGCGTTTACCCCTAGCGAAGGATCGTTAATTAATTTGAAACTTTTAAAACCATTTACTCTACATTCAACATCATCACTTGATAAGACACCGGAAGTGTTGAAACAAAATGGCTATTTTTGTAGTGATTTTATAACATATTTATGTTATAATATTTAAATAAATAATTATATATATATATATATATATTTATATATATATGCATTTATATGTATGTGTGTGTGAGTGTGTGTGTGTAGGTGTTTGTGAGTTCATATGTAATATTTATAACATTTATATATTCTATGAATACCAAATACACGTTAACTAGAAGCCAGATGTATTTTCCCTTAGAAATATTGTAAACAATTACACAACCCCAGTCGACCAGAAGAAGAAAATTAAATTATCTACTGTAAAAAATTTAGAACAGCTAACCATATCATCATCAACCCACCTGCAAGTTTTAAATTACAGAGGACCCAATATTATCAATGAATTCACATGACCTTTAAGGAACTGCGTTCCTAATCAAACCAAATTAATGAATAATTATATTAGGCATACCACTACATCCTTTATCAGGAAGACTCACGTTACACCTACACGACCGTAACTTAATAAATACTTATTTAAATACACACGGAAACCTACCAATAAATTGTAATAGTCTCATCTAAATGTAAGAAAGAGTAAAAATAATGGAAGCACTAATAATAAAAAAGGAAAACCCAACGCTCAATGACATCAACTATAAACACGGCCATAATGTGCTGACCGTGTCTGGAAAATAAAACTCTAGAAACATATAATAAAAAATAAACTTAAAAAAATCCAAGCATTCAGTTAAAAATAAAAACAAAAAAAATCTCCTTGATAATGCCTAAAAACTTTGATAATGGATAAAAGAATAGCCGAAAGCGCTCCGATATATAAAATATTTTGACAATTTTGATACACAATTGTATATATAGAAATATATATATATATATATATATATATATATATATATATATATATATATATATATATATATATATATGTATATATGTGTATATATATAATTTTTTCATTAAACGTTACTTATAACCGATACTCATATATTCAGTAGATGCTGTTATTATTTATTTATTAAACAGAATATTTATTTACTTACATCTACCGGCTTGAGTATCGATTAAAGATGACCTTTAAACAAATAAATAAAAATTATGTTGGATTTAATCCAATTCCCAATATATATATATATATATATATATATATATATATATATATAGATAGATAGATAGATAGATAGATAGATAGATACCTGATATTGAGCACTTTAACCAATAAAGATAGCATATAGCATATCTTAAAATTTTATTTTATCATATCATATATATATATATATATATATATATATATATATATATATATATATAATTATGTGTGTGTGTGTGTGTGTGTCCACAAAGATATTGCTATCTGTCCACACATAAGAACAACATTATTTGTAAAGCGTAACCTTAGATTTAAAATACATTTTAAAAAATAAAAATCTTTCTTAAAACTTTAGTTTTAATTTCAAGCGAATAGATTAAATTTAATATTTCTAATAATGAAAATACTTTTCTGCATTTCAAACCCAATTTCAATTGATTGTATTTTTAAACATGTAAAATAACTAAAAAGCGACCATGTTGAAAAATCTGTCAACACAACTTTTTAAAATAAAGTATACTTTTCTGAAATTTTTTTTGAGGAAGATTAACTGATTTCGTGTTTAATTAACCTGAATGAAAACAAATATTACTTACTTTCATTTTAAAATACCCTAGAAAAGCATTTTTTTAACGCAGAGGTGGGTGTTTTTATGAGGTGTTGTTACATAACTTGACGATTGCATAATTTAGGCGGTAAATTTTTTTTAACCAGCCAATAATCATTAAAAAAATTCAAAATTTTAAACATTTTAATATTTTATTGAAATTTAATTATTTTGGCCTTATAGACTTACTTACGAAAAACTTTTTGAAGAAATGTTAGAAAATTACCAATAAATTTTAAATTTACTATAATTACTGCGCTTATTTTCTCATAATGCTGTGTACGGACGTGAGTATTTACAAAAATAGGCAAGTTTATACACAAAAGAAATTCAAAATTCTTTTAAAAATACTGGTAGTTGCTGAATTGTAGTAAGCTTTTCCATTTATCATTAGTAAATATAGTTTTTTTTACTTAATACCAATATTCCATAACTGCTACAAATAAATATAGAATTTAAAAAATTTATTATAATTGCATTTAATACATATTTACATTTTTTAATTACAAACAATTTTGGAAAAATTCATTATTCATCGAAAATTTTGGAAAAATTCATTATTCTTAAAACGATAGTTTCTCAATATGGCTTTTATTCATAAAAGCAATTAAAAGCTTTTTCTAATTAAATAATGTCTTAGTTTTATTACATTTTTTTTTTACGATTCAAAGAAGATATTTCGCAACTTGGGGCCCTGTTTGATCCCCCAAATTAATGAATGGAATACTTAAAGAAGTTGTGCATATAACTAATAGAAACATTACAAAAATGAATTTCTCAAAATTTCATAAAATTAAATAGTGGGGGCGAGTAACAGATGTAAAAACATATTTTCACCAAGATTTTCTAAAAACTAAATTTTTCAAAAACAAATTAATTTATTTGTGAATAACTTCTGAGGATCCAACAATTTTTGCAAAAATTTTCAAATCAATGTACTTTTCACCGCAAAACAGAAGGTCCTACAGTTCCCCGTTGACATAAGATAAACAAATTTTTTAACGAAAATTTCGAAGATTCTAAAAAGGATGGAAAAAAAAATAAAGAAATTAATAATAAAAAATTCTTTTGTTTTCGGCTTAATAATAACAAATATTTTGACGATAAACCCTTATTTTTTTCGTCCTGGGTAAAACGATAAACTATATCCAACAGCAAGGCCTCAGATCAGGAGGTTTTGAGAAGCGTGGAACCACTTCTTAATTGCTGGTGTTCCAATGTCCACTCTGTTAGGGTCCCAGGTATGGGCAAATAGGTATCCCCTGGGGTCAAAACACTATGAAAGTGTAAAAATGGATTTTGATACGAGCAATACATTTTTGTAAAAAAATTATTAGCAGCAATGAATTTTTAAGAAAAAATTATTACCAGCAAAACATTTTTGAAGAAAAAAAATACCAGCAATACATCTTTGAAGAAAAATATTACCAGTAATAAAAATCTTATCGGCATTAAATAACCCATTGAGGTGTTGATGTGCCGTAAAACAAAGCAAACCAAACGAAACCTTTATTTTTATTAAGTTTCAGGCATTTTTCATCAAGAATGCTAAATGTTTTACCAAATCTTTGCATATATATATATATATATATATATATATATATATATTGTGTATTAGGGCAGCAATACCTCCTTGATACATGTTTCGTTAAAGACACAACTGACAAAATACTGCGATTAATCTTTTAATCTAATTTTTCTTGTGTTCGTACAAGTGTTTTGTTTCTGGAAACAATGTCAAAACTATTCAAAAGATCCAAACGCTTCCGGCTATTCTTTTCACCAATATTAACATCTATATCTTATATATAAAGTACAGTGTATATGTATGTGTTTGTGTATGTGTGTTTCCAAGCAACTCCTCCTTCCACTGTTTCGATTTCAATGATTCATAGCACATTCAAAAGCCCTAGAAAAGTTACGCGCAGGGAACGATTTTCGTTGAGATCAGTCAGGTTTGCCTGATTATGCGAGGTTAAATATATATATATTAATATATTATACTAGCCATTATCGTTGCTTTCATGATTCAAATGGAATAACTCTTATATCCTTTTGTATCAAAATTGCAGTGCACGTTTTATTATAAACTAGCTCCAGGGTGGCATTTACGGTAGCTCCTGGGGAGGATTCTTGGTTTGGCCATCATCACAATAGCTCGGGAGAAGTAGATGCGATAGGCATCAATAAATTACAGAATAAATCAAAACTGATCGCTGCATGTAAGTATTGAATTAATGTTTAATCTCACCTTTTAAAAGTTCAACGTTAATTTGTCTGATATCACATAAAGACGATTTGATGTACGTTGATCCTTATTTTCCGTACAATTTTATTTAATGGGTGACAGAACAGGGGACAGTATATAAGATAAAATATAGTGTAAAGATGGGAAAATAGAAATTAGAATCAGTTATACATTCAACGTCTGAAGAGTTAGAGAAACATAACAGCTAATTAAGTAAAACCTAAATTATGGAATCGATATGAATAAATGCGAAAATGGAGCTAAATTCTCCTACAAATTCTGAGATTTAATTTTTTTAAGGCACCAACTCTACTTTATTGTAATTTATACGGTGTTTACTCATTCCCCCACGAGAATGAGATGTGACACAAGGTCTTTTTAAAGTGGGGCCCCGAGCGCGTGCACCCGGATTGGGACAAAAATTGCCCACAGCACCCGCCGGTTGCGCTGGGCTCGGTGCGAGCACCGATCCCTCCCTCTTGAGCAATGGGAAGGGCGGTCTCGGGCAGCTGTTTCCCAGGGTTAGGAATCTCTACGGTATTATTTTCTCAGTTGCCCCTCTACCTGAGAAGCCCCTGAACGCACTAATGCGAAATCCCCACTCTTTGTACTATATATTATCTACTTCTAGGCACTATTACTGATCAGGTTTAACTAATTTGCATATTAATTTTTAAAAAGTTTATTTCATTAATTAACTGACCTTCATTACTTTTCTTTTATTCGAGGATTGTTTTGATTTTCATATCAAACATAGATCTGTTTAGAAATATCGTTTTATATAATGCAGAAAAGTGTTTGAAATTTGCATTTTACTTGGCCTTCAGCAAGTTGGCATCTATTTGTAAAACTTTCCTTAACTATAACAAGTCAAGTTATGAATGAAATTAAATTTTTGTTTCAAAGATTTCAAGTGGTTAATATATCTTACTTTGCGAAGCGATAACGAGCGGACGAAGCCTGCTAGTGCTTTACATTTTTATCGTAATTCACGTGGTAAACATAAGGACACTCGACCTGCACTCGAGCGAGTCACTCAATGATACACGAATCAACTACTTATAAGTTCTGTCCACTAAAGAGTGAAGGCGGTTTCACACTGACGCCGTATAGATATCACTAAATACATTCTCCATGATTATTATAACTTTAAATAATATAAGAGGTCAAGGGGTCGAAGCTTTTATTATAATAACCAGGGATTTTCTAACAATATGCCGTACGTGTATCGTAAAATTACGACTATAAAATTAAGCAAAAATTACACAAAAATACATTAGCCTATTTATCACTGTTTCTTGCGGAACACTTAGCGACCGCTTGCGAAACCCCTAGGCTTTCCGGGATACACCGGTTGAAAAACACAACGGTTTACTATCAACCGATTTTGAACAAGGGCTATCAATCTTTCTTTTTACTTTTACCCTTAATCTCGGAATGAGTTGAGGCTCCCACGTGCTGAGCTGTCCAATATCCACCGATATCTGTCGCGGTTGTGTACCAGAGTCTCGGTCTCCGCGAACGGTTTCTCGGGGTGCACATCATTTGGCGTGTCTTGGGTCTGTCAACCGGGTTGAGCCCATCCCTTTCCAGGTTAGACCACAGCCGATGCCCTGCAACTAAGCGGCTTGCCTTAGTCGCGAACACGTGGCCGTTGTAGTTTATCTGAGGGACCCTTCCGCTCTGACTGGTGACCTGCATCGGGGAGGGTCCTTCACCCAGTGGTGCCTTGTTAGCACCAGTCCTTCGCGTGAGTTTACCCCGCCAGCTGAAACAGTTTACCGGGGCATGGCAACTTTGAGCCATCACGTGAGAGATTTAGGAGATGGCTGAAAACCAGGGATTCCCGTCCACTCGAAGGTAAGCGTGCCAGACATCAAAGACATCTACCCAGAGCACCGTCTATGTCCTCAATCCGACTATCTTCTTTAAAATGAGAGCTAAAATGAGATTTTTCGTTTTTATGCAACTACACAAAAATGAACAATTCTCAGCAAATTTAATGGATCTACGCCGCAAAATTGTTATTATAAATGCGATCTCCTTCTAAGTTCCGTGAAAGTCTTCAAGGCGTGGGCGATCATGGCTCTCCACAATTTCCAATCCCCTCTAGCTCTTAGTAACGTTTGTCATTATCACCCCTAGCCACCTCCTGTTGCGCGATCTATTCACAAATGTTGGTCCTGTAGGTGATCTGCTTCCCCTCCTGTCTCTTTTGACTTCGATATGTCCTGTGAGTGTCAATTTTTCTAAGCCTTCTTTCCTCATTGTCCAAGAAATTCAGTTGTCTCTTTCTTATTCTGGGTATAAGTGTCTTTTTTGTTTCCGTTTTCCTTAAATCTTCGTCATTACTTGCATGTCCAGCTCAATGTATTCTCAGCATCCTTCTGTAAACCCAGATGTTGCTTCAAGTCTCTATCTGTGAAGAAATTCTCCAGCATTCACTGTCATTTAGGAGGACCAATATTACATAACAGTTCATTACTCTTTTCTTTGTTTTTAAGGAAATTTTCCTGTTTCTTAATACTTTGCTTAGCTTTTAGAAGGCTTTTTGCTATTCGAATGAGTCTCGGATACCGCTGTCGAATTTTAAGTCCTCTGTTACTAGATATTTAAATTTCTATACTTGCTTGATTTGGAAGACTATAGTTCGGACTTATCATTTTAAGCATTTTCACTTTTTTGGCAACCATGCATAAAATCACTGTTGATAAAAGGAAAGTAGTAATTTTTTTAACTCAGTCTGCTAGACTTTGTTATCAGTACAGAGGCGGATTAAATATTTTATATAAAAATCACAATCCTTTATCGCTTTCATTACATCACATCAGACAAGAGAAAGTTTGGACGATAGAAAAGATGAAGGAGAAGGACGACCAAGAGGAATAGGAATAGGAAGGGGAGAGATCATTCTCACTATATCACATCTCCGTCCAAAGTTTGGACGATAGAAAAGATGAAGGAGGAGGACGACCAAGAGGAATAGGAACAGGAAGGGGAGAGATCATTCTCACTATATCACATCTCCGTCCAAAGTTTGGACGATAGAAAAGATGAAGGAGGAGGACGACGAAGAGGAATAGGAACAGGAAGGGGAGAGATCATTCTCACTATATCACATCTCCGTCCAAAGTTTGGACGATAGAAAAGATGAAGGAGGAGGACGACCAAGAGGAATAGGAACAGGATGGGGAGAGATCATTCTCACTATATCACATCTCCGTCCGGACAAGAGAAAGGAGGAGGAGAAAAAAAGAAATAGGATCAGGAAGAGGAGAGACACTATAAAATCTCTGTAATTAATCACAAGTCTATACAGACAAGAGAAACATTTACGACAGAAAGGGGGAGGAGGGAAAGGATGGGGAAGATGAGGATAAGGAGGAGGAGAAAGTGGGGAAGGAAGAGGAGGAGGAAGAGTAGAGGAACTTGAAGATATCTTTAATTAAATCACAAGTCTATACATAAAAGAGAAACATTAGACGATAGAAAGGAGAAAAAGGAAAGGGCGGAGGAGGAAAATAAGGAGGAGGAAAAGGAGGAGAAAAGGTGGGGAAGGAAGATTAAACGGAGGAGGAAGAGCAGTTGGAATTAAAGATCTCTATCATTAAATCACAGTTCTAGACAGACAAGAGAAATTTTGGACGATAAAAATTCGAAAGGGAAGGTGGAAAAGGAGGAGAATGAGAAAGTGTAGAAGGAAGAGGAGGAGGAGAAAATGCAGAAAGAAGAGAAGGTAAGGTGAATAAGAAGGAATTATAGATCACTTCAACAAAATCACAGCTCAATACTAAAGAGTTTAGGCGAAGGCAATAAGAAAGGAGGAAGAAGAAAAGGTGAAGGAGAAAGTGGAGAAAAAAGAGGACGTGGCGAGGGACATTAAAAATACAGGCGAGAAAGGGAGGGAGAGAAAGAGGATAAGGAAGAGGACAAGGAGAGGGACACAAGTCAGAAGTCTATGCATACAAGAGAGAGATTGAACGATAGAAATGAGAAAGAGAAGGAAGGGGAAGAGAAGAAGAAGAAGAAGAAGAAGAAGAAGAAGAAGAAGAAGAAGAAGAAGAAGAAGAAGAAGAAGAAGAAGAAGAAGATTATTAAACTGCGATGAAAGACGGAAGAAGACTGAGGAAAAAAATGAAAGAAGAAAAGCTGAAGAGCTGAACGAGAAAGAAAGAAAGAAACTTAATAAAAATTTGGATTGAGAGACCTTGTCGATATAGTTAAACAAAATGTGGTTAAAAGAATACACCTTATCATATATATATATATATATATATATATATATATATATATATATATATATATATATGTATGTATTACTTAAAATTTAACTTAATTGTAGCTCATTTTTATGGGCATTTCGCCATCCGCGATAATCTCGTTTGTTACGCGTTTTACCTTTGACCAGCCCCAGGGATATTATCCTGGATGAGGCGAAATGGCCATCAAAATAGGGTAGAATTGAATTTCATTTTTATGTAATTCATTTGTATGCTTTATAATAAATATATTGACCTCTCTTTTGTGGATCACTTTTAATGTTTTATATTATTAGGATATACTTGGATCACTTACCCACGGATTTTTACCTGTGTTTTATATATATATATATATATATATATATATATATATATATATTCGATGCGATGAGAACGAAAGTAATATATAAATTCCAACGTTCACAGTATTAATCCAAAAGAGGGCTCGATACCGATAGTAGAGCGATAATTATTTATTTATTATAAATATTATAAATATTTATAAACGTCCGTGCCTTCATATCAATTGTTTTATTAAGTGAATATAAAGCTGGATAAAAATGTATTTTAAAACACCACTGTTATATTTGCAATACGTTTGCTTTTCTTCACTTCCCCCTCTTCCTTTCATTCACTTACATGTGTTGTTTTTCTTTCCTTTGCTTTTCTTTTTCCTTCTTCCTTTTCTTTATACATTGACGATACGCTTGCTTTTCTCTCCTTCTCTCCACCGTTTTCTTCTTCTTTACCTTCTTCTTCCTTCTGCACACCCTCCTCCTTTCTATTACACTTAACGCCTTGTGTTTGATTGTCATGCATTTGTTTATTTATTTTTGAAAATAATAATGTAGCTTTCATTGTGTTTTGTTTTGTTTTTTAAATAAAAAAGTGTTGGGTAGTCAGTTGAGAAAAAATCGCCCGATGAGACCGTAAGATCGAAACCAAGGTCGCGTATTTAACTGACCTGATTTTTAATATATATATTTCATTAAATAATATAGACATATTGTGTCTATTTATTTTTTTATACTAATCCTTTCCAGTTGTCTCATCAGTATCTTGATGTTACAACAAAATTCATGAAGGTAGGTTCTGTAGTTTTATTTTTTTTTTAACACAAGTACTTTCGACCTTATCTAAGATCATCTTCAGGAGTAAATTGCAAAGACAAACTTATTGTAACTGCGATAAAATCTGAATTCCTATGTGATGGTGATTTTAAAATCACGCGTGAACGCGTTTTGTTACAGTTGTTTTAGAATTTTTAATTTATCCGTTGTAGTTATAGAACTTTTTGAAAAACAAGCGTTTTAATATAAGGGTCTACCGGAAATTTGAGGAAATGTAAAAGGACATCAAATGTTTTATGCGCGTTAATAGGTTGTTGCTATATTTGTAATAAATTTTGTTGAGTGTTGGGTTATTTTGATATTGAGGGACTCGAGAATTTGTAGTTTTTGTTTTCTTATTTTCATGGTATAGTATATTGGTGTTGTCAACAAGTATTTTCCTGAGCTGTGAAACTACGTATACATGCATACATACAGATGAGTTTAAGATCAAATAGAGAACAAATATGGGTCGGAATCCACCTATTTGTTCTTCATCTTATCATATATTCTTGTTAACAGTTAATATATTTCAACCATGAAAATGGCTAAATGTATAGCCGAAAGCGCTCGGAAAAAAAGAACATTCGGACAGTTTTTATATAATTTATCATCTGAAAAGGAAAGGATTATTAGATCACATGAGAAATTTTATAAAAAACTAAATCAAAGAACACTGTCTGTCGTATTCAATGTGCATATATATATATATATATAGATATAAACATTATGTCATTCGCAGACAGTACTGTTTCGCAGCTCCTCATTGCGACTACACAACCGAATGCCTCAAGCCCGGATCGAAACCCAACCGATTTGGTGCCAGTCAGTGTTTCTACCACTGAGCTACCTTCACTCAACAGACCAAATCACCCAAATCTAGCGTATTGTTTTTACAAATGTAAACAAACGCCAAGCAGCCATAGTGCTCCATTCATTTTACTGAAGAGCTTCGCATTTACGCAGATGACCGTTGTTTTTAGAATTAACTTGTTGTTCAACATTGCTCCATTGAAAATATATTTTCAAGAGATAAATTACTTTAAAAATCAGAAGGGTATTTGAACCCGCTACCTTGGTTTCAACCATACGGTAACCTCAGGCGATTTTTATGTAATGAACTCTTAACGCTTTATTAAAAAAATATGTAAAAATAACAAGAAAACTAATGAACGCTACATTATTATTTAAAAAAATAATTAAACAATAATAGGTGTAATAGAAAGTGGGAATGGGGATGCGAAGAAGGAAGGAAAAATCACCTGAGAATGCCGTAAGGTTGAAACCAAGGTAGCGTATGCAACTGATCTCTTGATTTTTTAAGTTAAAAGATCTAAATATTATTTTTACTTTTTTCTTTTCTTTTTTTTTTCAGACTTGTACTTGGCACATTTTAATACTGCTGTTTCCTGGTCTGACTCAACTCGAACCATTAACCTTTT
>OZ038512.1:3687543-3695043 GCA_964036315.1 Acanthosepion esculentum | reverse complement strand
TTTCTTATATATATAGTCTGAAAAAAGAAAAAGAAAATAATAATAATAATAATAATAATGATAATGATAATAATAGCAACAGGAGATGAAGAAAAAGAGGAGGAGGAAAAGGAAGAAGAAAATGAAAAAGGAGGTTTAAATTATCTGAAGATAAAGAAGAAAAATGTCTTTCCATAATCTGAAGAAGAAAAAGGAGATACTACTACTACTACTACTACTAATAATAATAATAATAATAATAATATGCAGAAGAAGAAGAAGAAGAAGAAGAAGAAGAAGAAGAAGAAGAAGAAGAAGAAGAAGAAGAAGCAGACGATAATGTATCGTTTGAAGATCTTCAAAAATTTATTAAAATACAAAGATCTTGTAGTGGAAATCACAAAAATGTCGCACATGAGGACATCGATATTGTCAGTTGTAGTTGGAGCCCTCGGATTGATTGGAAAACGTTAGTTTCACTGAAGGGATTCCTGCTAGCCTCTGCGTTAAAGAAATACAACAAAAAAAGTACAACTCACACCTTACGAAGGGCCTTATGCATGTAAAATGTGGGTGATCTTAGGTTGTTTTATTTTATTTGTTTCTTGCAAAATGTTCAATGGAAAATTTCATTGCACCATTTCTGGCCTTAGGTCTCTGGTTGGGACCCGGAAGGAAATAAGTATACAAAAAAAAAATAATAATAATGTGGAAACTTAAAACTAAGATTATGCCTGTTGTGATAGGGGTATTAGGTATGATGGTATATGGAACGTTCGCTTTCTGACCATGAGACCCGGGTTCGAATCTCACAATGGTCGATTTATCAGGAAGGAGGTCTGGAGGGTGGGGATCCCAGCGTGCCCTTTGGAAAGTGCCTGAAAATCATACCACGGGTTATGAGTGAAATTGGGTAGATAGAACACTTGGGGGGCATGAAGTCACAAGTCATCGTGGCCGAGGGATTGAGCGCGCTGGCGTTGTTCAGATTGTTGCTCACGCCAGATAACGCACTCTCTTCCGGAAACTGTAACTAAGATCTGTTCAGCACAGTTGTAGTATGAACCACTGTGGGTGTTGAACAAGCACAAATGTGCCTGAGCTAGAATCTGCTAGCCACCTTAGTAGACGGGTATCCTCGAATACGAGTGGCCAACTATTGTAAGGTATGATAAAGAAGGGTACCGAGAACCGTGGGAATAAAATTCCTTTCCCCCCACTCCTTCTTTCCATGCGATCAAAACGGAATCGTCTATTATTTATGAGATATTGGCAGGGCGTAACGGTCGTGCGAACAAGAACAATTATGCTATTTCTGACCTTAGGTCTCTGGTTGGGACCCGGAAAGAAATGAGTACACACTAGAAATCAAAGGAATAATAATAATAATAATAATAATAATAATAATAATAATAATAATAATAATAATAATAATAATAACAACAACAACAACAATAATAATAATAATAATAATAATATTAATACTACTAATAATAATAACACAATACATACTGACAGAACAATCAAAGCCAACCGCCCAGACATTGTTATTAAAGACCACAAACAAAAGTGCCTCCTTATTGATATGGCAGTCCCTGCAGACTGCAATGTATCTTTGAAGATATTGGAAAAACTGTCAAAATACAAGGACCTTGAAATAGAAATCTCAAAAATGTGGCACATGGGAACATCAACAATTCCTGTTGTAGTTGGAGCCCTTGGACTGGTTGGAAAAGATTCCAGTAGGCTGATTGAAGGGATCCCTGGAAGTCCATACCTCAAAGAGATACAAAAAATTGTTCCGACAAGTACAGCCCACACTTTACGAAGGGCTTTATTTATGTAATTATTTTTTTAATTTTTTTATTTATTTATTTATTTATTTTTTTTGCAGTGGAAAGTGTCATGATACCATTTCTAACCTTAGGTCCCTGTAAGGGACCCGGAAAGGAATGTGTAAACGCCAGATATCAAAGGAAATAATAATAATAATAATAATAATAATAATAATAATAATAATAATAATAATAGTGCGAACAAGCAATATATGAATAATAATTATAATAAATCAGGATGACGGTTGTATCAGTAATTATAGAAACACTCGGAACAGAATAGAAGAGCTTTGCAAAAAGGTCGAAATTCAAATTTTGTGAAAGATTGATTAACTGATTAGTTTGTAGGTTATTTAAAGCCAGAAAATATTTTTTCGATGGTAAGAATTTTTTTTTAGCAATAATAATCGTTTAGGGATACAAGCCTTATTAATTAACCCATAGCTGGGGGAGAATAAGTGGATTCATACCTAATCAGAATTTGATAAACAAACAATAAATTTTAATATGTGGGGGATCAATTATATATTACAATCAATATATAAACTGATCCCTCATTTTGTGACCACTATAGTTACTATACACTTATATTCCCAAGAATGTAAATGAATCTAAAAAAACATCCCTGGTTAGCTAATCAGTATTTCATTGATTGATTGATTCGTTTTCTACGGCTTGTCAACCCTTTGCAGGTTATTTAAAGCCAGAAATTATAATATGGATATAAAGTGGGGGATCAGTTCGATATTACAATCAATATATAAACTGACCCCTTTGTGACCACTATAATTTGTATACATTTATATTCTAGAGAATATAAATAAATCTAAAAGACATGCCTGGGTAGCTAATCAGTATTTCATCGATTGATTGAATCGTTTTCTACGGCTTATCAACCCTTTTGCAGGTTATTTAAAGCCAGAAAATATTTTTAGATTGTAAGGATTTTTTTTTTTAGAGAATAACGATTTAGTGATACAAGTCTTACTAATTAACCCATAGCGGGGGGAAGTAGTATTTTTTATCTCTTTTTCTTCTCTGTTATGTTTCTCTCCTACACTCGTTCTATTTAACTTTATCTCTTTTTTTTTTTTCTCTTCCTGGCGAAATAAGTTTTCTGGCCAGTTCTCCTTCGAACAAAAGTCTTCACCACTTTGCTGGTGAGACTGGTGTGAACTCTTCAGGGCGAAGACCTCCTGGTCAGTGGCATATGAGGGCCGTGCGCTGGCCAGACTACATGGACCCATTTCTGACGCTCATAACCAGATCCAAAGGAATACAGGCCATTAGATTTCGGACCGGTCTGCTTGTAGCATCCCATTCTCACGGGTATAAAAAATGTCATTTTCTTATTTCTTATTAATTTCTGTGACTAATCTATGCTGTAGAGTCTATTCGAGTAAAATATATTCGATTTATTCTTTTTTTACGTCTTATCAACCCTTTTCAGGTTATTTAAAGCCAGAAAAGATTTTTACTTAGGAAGAATTCTTCTTTCTTTTTTTTAAAAATAATAATGATTTATTGATACAAGTCTTACAAATTAACCCATAGCTGGGGGAGAAGAGGTGAATTTATACCGAATAGAATGTAATAAACAAACAAGAAGTTATAATGATGAGATGAAGTGGGGGATCAATTCTATACAGAAATCAATGCATAAAGTGATCCCTCACTTTGTAGCAACTAGGGAAGTGGAGTAATGGATAGCGGCTCGGATTGAGGAATCGGAGAGCCGAGTACGAATTCCACTCGAATCCATTACGTTCTCATATCCTTGGGAAAGGCATGAATCCTCTTCTCCTCCCTCTCAGCTATGGGTAAATAAATAGCAGGACAGACCGGGTTCTATAGCTTTGGATGGCAACTGGTCTACCGCAGAAAGAAATGGCACCTACCCTGAGAAAAATCTGCTTCTTCAGTAATGTATTGAAAGATACATGATCGCCTAAGCGTGTATCACGCATGGCACATAACTGCCTGACTGACTTTCCAGTCGAATTCATTACATTCATTCACATGCTAATACCCTTGAGAAAGGTATGAATCCTCTTCTTCTCCCTCCAGCTATGGATAAATAGCAGGGCAGACCGGGTTCTATAGACTTGGATGGCAACTGGTCTACGGCAGAAAGAAATGGCAACCTACTGCGGGAAAGACCTGCCTATTCAGTCATGTATCGAAAGATACATGATCGCCTAAGTGTGTATCACGCATGGCGCATAACTGACTGATGGCCACTACTCCACGTCGTCCTATCAACATCAATGGGCGTTACTTTTGCCACACCCTGTATTTGTACGTCAGCATCAGAGATGATGAGATCTGAGTGAGACGTAAATAGAGAAGGGAGGATTTGCCGGCCTATGAACACATGGCAAGTCTTTACTTTTGTCAAATCGTTGCGACTAACGGCCGACTGCATCAAAAAGTTCTACCCGGAAAACTTGTAAAAGCCCCAGTCAAAAAGCACCCACTTAATCCAACATAAAAGTAAAGGTTTTAGGCAAATAAAATATTACGTCTATTCAATTTCGTTTTATTTATTTATGTTCATGCGTGCATTATACAAATAGAGTGTAACCCGGATATAAGAGAGTTGTCGGGACCGGATAATAAGTCTCTTATATCCGGGTTTCTCTTATATCAGGGTTTGGTCTATTATATATACATTGACACAGGCTCTAATTTGGGACCAAAGAACATCTCTCTTATATCCGGGTTTCTCTTATATCAGGGTCTCTTATATCCGGGTTACACTGTACTAGAAAATTGTAATCATTTTATTATAATCTTTGGGGCACACCGGGAAATTTCCCGGTATCCCTCTATGTCAGTCCGCGCCTGGTTGCAACAATGATAATATATAAAATACCCTTTCTGCAAAGATGTCTCAAATTACTTCCGGTGATCCTGAATAATCAAGAGTGGCCTCCCCTTGTTTTGTTACTCTCCTCTTTGAGAGAGGTATCTCTGTTTACTGGGACTATAAAAGGACACTATACGCGCACCTTGTCTTCTCAATTGAATAAAGCTTTCTTAAAGCCTACACCTGAGTACTTTTGTCATTACACCTAGTTCCGGTCGTCGTAAAAACAACTTAAGTTTGACTGAATATAGGCTGGGATTAATATAGTAGACTTTTGCGCTGAGGTTACTATTCTATATAATGTTCTGTCCAAGAAGGTTTGTTTACTTTTTATACAGGGTCCACGGGGAATTTTTAGCCGAGCCTACGGGCTCAGATATCCCACATTAAATTCGGCCTGAGAGTGAATTGTCAGCTATGAACTGGTCAATTATTCTTATTAATATATATTAAAGAAAGTTCTCCTGTAGGAATTTGGAAAGTTATAAGCAAGTCACAGTTTCGTAGATAGTTAGGGACAATGACTGGATTTGCGGGCATTTGTGTTGTGGCTATAAAGTCATTATTTTGGATGGTTAGGAAGTGTTAAACACACTTCAAATAGATTTGAATTAAACTATTATTACTAGACAGATTTCAGCAATAATAGAAATCATCTTGACATCGTTTGGCTTTTGATAAGGGAAAATGCGCGAATCCTTCTTTTTTTAGGCAAACAGCGCATGGTGTGCCTGTAAGCCTAGATGACCGATCATAAAGTAATAGTTTAAGCCTTACACAACAGCATTTAGAAACAGCACTTAGAACAGTTCAAGGTATGGCGATTAACGACATACTGCAGTAAGGTCTTGGAGATTTTTTTTTTTTTGAAGAGCGTGGAAACATCTCTTAATTGCTTGTGTTTCCAGATCCACCCTGACAACACAATGAAAGTGTAAAAAATACCGGCTATACATTTTTGTATAAAAAAATGGAGCACTAAGACATTTTTATATATAAAAAAGGCCAGCAATAATTTTTTATAGTAAAATGACCAGCATTTTACTTGTAGTTAAAGTCAAACAATTGTGTTCAAATGTTTAGATTTCGTCATTAAATAACCCATAGAAGTGTTGATGTGCCGCTAAACGAAATCAACCAACCAGCATGAAAGAACACTTTCATGACATTAATCCATATAATATCCTATAATTTCTTAAAGCAAACTGTATTCCAAAGTATAACTTCAACAAAACTACAACATAAAACACATATATCACCGTCTGTAGTAATTATGTCCATACAAACATGTATATGCACAAAAGCTTAGTATCATCTACCATGTACTCTATTGTGAAAGCAGAATAACGTATCCTATTTTTATTACTTCAATGCTCCCAAGAAAATTACATTTAAATGTATTAAGTGACCCATAACGAACTGATATGATGTTAAACAAAAAAAATCAAACAAATAAATTATCACTTTTGTTGATTTGCTGTCCACCATACAAATTTGAGTTGCGTTTACTATTCGAGAACGTTTATAAAATTTTCCCTCCAAATCGTGCATGGATTAAAAAATAAGAAATTTTAATTAAGGTTTGTTTAATTTTATATAATCTACAGGGGAAAAGACCAGAAGTCAGAGTAATGATAAAAGATGAGGACAATAGTCCAAATTTAAATAATTTTAACACCTCGTCCAATTTTGAAAGAGACCAAACATCAGAATTTTTTGCTAATCACGTCTTGGCTGGACTGAAGACATGTCTGTGTAGCTGATCAGTATTTCATTGAGTGATTGTTTCGTTTTTACGGCTTATCAACCCTTTGCAGGTTGTTTAAAGCCAGATATTACCTACTTAGTAATAAAATATTCCGGTGTTAGGTTTTATTTCAGTTATTTAATTTTTATTTTATAATTTTTTATATTTTTTAAACTTTTTTATAACCTAATATCAGAATTCTTTCTTATATTCAACAATAAATAAAATATGCCGAATTTATTTTATTTATAATCAGTCCAGCGAGTACACGAAGTAATCATTTTTACGAGGATTTCTTTTGTTCACGGATAAAACCTGATGATGACCGAAGAATAGTACAGCCCAAACGTTGTGCTAACAACAAAAAAGACATCCCAACGTCCCTACAATGTTGCATATATATAAACAATGCAATTACATAATTATATCTTTGACTGGACGGTTAAATTCTAATATGATAAGACAGTTCATCTAGGGGAAGGAAAACCCAAATTTTAAAACTTTAGCGGTCATATACGAGCAAACACATTTTAGGCCTTGTGCCTAAGCTAAGTTTAGAAAATCATTAGGACTCTTCGAGGTGGTGTAATGGTTAACAAGTTTGTCTCGCTAGAACTATTATGACTGAGTAGTGAGTTCGATCCTCACTAGGTGCCCCATACTTTCGGCCTTGTATCACATCTAAGTTACGCTTATAAAAACACCATATCCAACCAAACAGGGAGAAGGTTATGAAAGTAAATCCGGAATGAACATCCAGAGAGTATCCCAGAAGGCGGTTGGCAATCAACACTGGCAACTCCTACGGTCAAGCCGGTCCCAAATATAAAGCCCTTTAATCTTTTGGATCTGTTGCATCTTGTTGGTACGAGAGTTGGGTGGTTGGTACGAGAGTTGGTGAGAGTGTAGCCTGGCCTCCATAAACCATCGCCGAGGGCTGGGGCGTGAAGATGTCACTCCACTCACACCACCAAAGGACGGAATTTGGACAAAACACGGCGATCCTTCTATCTCGCGAGATAAACGGATGCGCCTACGATCTAATTGCAAAAAATACTTGAATGTTTTTA
>OZ038512.1:3655043-3660043 GCA_964036315.1 Acanthosepion esculentum | reverse complement strand
ATAGCTTATTTTATTTTTAAATATATCTTTATTTTTAAATGGTAACCGTTTTTCGGCCAACATCTCATCAGAAGAATACTTGGCGACTAGAATAATGTTTACAGGGATATATATATATATATATATATATATATATATATATATATATATGGGGGGGGTGTTGTGTGAGCGTACGTGAGAGAGAGAAAAAAGAGTGATAGAGAGAAAGGCAGGGTGTGAGTGTCAGAAAGCTGAAAATCTTTGTGCGCGTTATATAAGTAAGAACTTGCTATTAAGGAGACAACATTTTCGGAAAATGTCGCTTGTTCCAGAAAATGAATTTTAGTGTGAACGCGAGGGAGGGAGCGAGCGAGGCATCGAAGGAGAGAGAAGGAGATAGGGGGGGACGTGAAGGGGGAGAGAGAGAGAGAGTGGGAAGACAACGGTAGAAGACAGAGGAATTTTCTGAAGGCACTGAAAAAAGAATCAAGAGGAAACTTTTAGAATTAACGCGTGGGATTTGCGTGTTTTGCTAATAATCTAGAAATTTATGGGGCATCGCATTCATATTTCTTTTATAAATAATTGCAGGGAGAAGGGCGCTAATAAAACTAACCAGATTCAAAAGTATTCATAGAATATTCACTTAAGTTACATTATATATATATATATATATATATATATATATATATATATACGCACACACACGAGTGGGTACTGAAAAAGTCGAGTCCCAAATATTTTTGACCAGATATCAAAATCCGCTCTTGACCGTTATTCAAAATGATGATGCCCTGTTTACCTATAGAATGCATCTATCTATCTATCTATCTATCTATCTATCTATCTATCTATCACAGTCATTATCTATCTATCGCAGTCTTTATCTGTCTATCTATCTATCGCAGTCTTTATCTATCTATCTATCTATCGCAGTCATTATTATCTATCTATCTATCGCAGTCTTTATCTATCTATCTATCTATCTATCTATCTATCTATCTATCGCAGTCTTTGTTATCTATATATCTATCGCAATTTTTATTATCTATCTATCTATCTATCTATCTATCTATCTATCTATCGCAATCTTTATTATCTATCCATCTATCTATCGCAGTCTTTGTTATCTATCTATCTATCTACCTACCTACCTATCGCAGTCTTTGTTATCTATCTATTTATCGAGGTCTTTATCGCGTTCTTTATCCATCTATCTATCTATCTATCTATCTATCTATCTATCTATCTATCTATCTATCTATCACAGTCATTATCTATCTATCGCAGTCTTTATCTGTCTATCTATCTATCGCAGTCTTTATCTATCTATCTATCTATCGCAGTCATTATTATCTATCTATCTATCGCAGTCTTTATCTATCTATCTATCTATCTATCTATCTATCTATCTATCTATCGCAGTCTTTATCTATCTATCTATCTATCTATCTATCTATCTATCTATCGCAGTCTTTGTTATCTATATATCTATCGCAATTTTTATTATCTATCTATCTATCTATCTATCTATCTATCTATCTATCTATCTATCTATCGCAATCTTTATTATCTATCCATCTATCTATCGCAGTCTTTGTTATCTATCTATCTATCTACCTACCTACCTATCGCAGTCTTTGTTATCTATCTATTTATCGAGGTCTTTATCGCGTTATCTATCTATCTATCTATCTATCTATCTATCTATCTATTTTAGCCTGTTAATATCTCTCTTTTTTCTCTTCTTCGACACTGTCATTCCGTTCCAGTCGTCGTTTCCACAACGAGACATATGTAGTGTGGCTCTCTTAAAATATCCCACGTATTAATAAATCAGTTGCAGTGAGTCTCATTTGAAACACCATCAAAAAACGTGTATATGGACGCCGGAGGTCTGTGCACGGAGATTCACCCATAATTTACATATATTGAAGCAAATACATTCAGCTGGTCTGCTATTCTGCATCTGTACGAAGGAAGACCAGCTTGGTAAGCAGTGGTTGTGCACATCTTCGAGAAAGCCATCATTTCAAGGCTTGGTCGGAAATGGCTGGAGACATATACAATGACTTACATATTCTTAAATTCTTTTATCAATGTATAAAGTAAAGTATATTTGACAATGCAGTTATCTCAGATAGATAGATGGATAGATAGATAGATAATGAAAAGACCGGGATAGATAGATAGATAGATAGATAGATAGATAGATAGATAGATAGATAGATAGATAGATAAAGAATATGTGCATTTGACAATAAATAAATTTCGAGATGGAATGAAAAACTTGATACCTGCCTAAAGCAGTTGGTGCATTTTATGCAACCTTACGCCAATCACATACGAAGAAGTACTACTCTCTTTCTTTCTCTTTCTCTCTCTCTCTCTCTCTCCGCACACACACACAGACATATATATATATATTTGAAGACAGCACTTTTAATTCAACGTTCAATTCATATATCTATCTATCTATATATATATATATATGTGTGCGTTTGTGTGTGTGCATGCTTTCGTGTGTGTGTGAGTGTGTGTGTAAGGTGTACGTAAACCGATTATCTACGCCTAGTGTCGCTTGTACCAATGTTTGTGGATTCATCAATACGCAGTTTTGTTAATTTAAAAATCAGTATTTATTTACCTCGACAAATACGTGAATACTTGAATCAGTGTGCCTGATATATATATATATATATATATATATATATATATATATATATATACATATATATATATATATATATATATATATATATATATACATATATACATATATATGTATATATATATATATGTGTGTGTGTGTGCGTGTGTGTGCATGTGCGCGCGCACGTGCGTGTGTGTGTGTGAGAGGGAGAAAGAGAGAGAATTGCCACAAAAATGAAAGTCATGATTTTACATACATATTCGATATACTGAGTTAATTATAGAAGTTGACACACATTTTCTTTTCCCACGTACATGCGTATATATGTACATACACACACACACACACACACACACACACACTCACCTACACACAAACACACACACACATATATGAAGAAATATAGTCTTAAGGTGCGCTATATTTATGGGATAAAGTGCTCAATATCAGAGATAGAGCGTGTGTAAATATAAAAGTGAACATAGAAGTCAACACTTAGCATGAAACAGACTGTCGCCTCTAAGTGTTGACTTCTATCTTCACTTTTATATTAATATATATATATATTAACGGTTCGACCCACTTCACAAAATCTGATAAAATATATCAGCCCTGATGATTTTATCAGATTTTGTGAAGTGGGTCGAACCGTGAATTTTTCAGCACCTCTTCATCATCTTATTCGAAACATGCTACAAAAAAATTAACAGACAGTCCTTGACTCTTGTACATCTCATTCTCTCTCACCATATATATATATATATATATATATATATATATATATATATATATATATATGGCCTGATGATTGCGTTTATAAAGAAACAGTCACCTCTGCGTTTTCACTTGAAATTTCATGTTTATATACTTAAATATTCATTTTAAATCGGGAAAATATTATTTACGAATTTAAATGCCCATTAAGGAATTGTATTCCTGATCAATCAAAATTCGTAAATAATTATATAGGCCACACTACAACATGTTTGACACGCAGACTCACTCTACACCTTTCTGACCATAGCTCAATTAGATCTCATTTAAATATTCATGGAGACCTACCGGACACTATTCGGAACATACTTGTCGACAACACTAATATAATAGCATCATCCACATGCAAAAAAAGGCTAGAAATAATGGAAGCCTTATTAATAAAAACAAACAAACCAACACTTAATAATATTAACTTTGAACATGGACATAATATTTTGACCGGGTTTTTAAGAAAGAAAACATTATATAAATAAATACATGCAACAAACTATTTCTTATTTCACAGTTAAAATATTTAATCCCTGAAAATGGCTAAATGTATAGCCGAAAGCGCTCGGATAAAAAGAACATTCGGACAGTTTTTATATAATTTATCATCTGAAAAGAAAAAAATTATTAGATCGCATGAGAAATTGTATAAAAAACTAAATAAAAGCAGCTTGTCAGTCGTTTTTAATGAAATGTGCATGAAAGACCGATTGCTGCCTAAATACACAAATTTTATATATTTACATACGCTATATTTCTGATATTGAGCACTTTATCCCATAAATACAGCATACCTTAAAAGATAGATAGATAGATAGATAGATAGATAGATAGATAGATAGATAGATAGATAGATATGAACAAGCTGAAATAGATAGATAGATAGATAGATAGATAGATAGATAGATAGATAGATAAGGAAGAGACTTCGTTGAAGTTTTTTTCGTTTCTGGACATAGAGTCTGTAAAAACTGCCCGAACATTCTTTCTAGACGAGCGCTTTCGGTTATTATGTTGGCAATGATCAAGCATTTGTACTTTAACCCGAAGCTGTAGAAAGGGTTCGTCTGTAAAGAACATTCGGACAGTTTTTACAAACTTTACGTCCAGAAAAGCAAACACTTACACGAACACAGGAAATAATTTTCATCCATCTTCAAGGAAACTTGTATGAAAGAGTGATTACTGCCGAAAAGCATACATATATATATATGTGTGTGTGCGTGCGTGTGTGTGTATATATATACATATGCTTTTCGGCAGTAATCACTCTTTTATACGTTTTCATATATATATATATATATATATATATAAATATATATATATATATATATATATATATATATATATATATATATATATATAAATATATATATATATATATATATATATATAAATATATATGTATATATATATATATATATGTATATATATATATATATATGTATATATATATATATATATATATATATATATATATATATATATATATATATATATATAAAATATTACCTCAATATGGGATAGTCTATTTCTGTACACGGCTATCATCAGCCCATATATATATATATATATATATATATATATATATATATATATATAT
>OZ038512.1:3640043-3645043 GCA_964036315.1 Acanthosepion esculentum | reverse complement strand
TATATATATATATATAGTATATTTAGGTTATGTTGAATTTGGCATTGAAGCATTTTGCACAAATCTGACCCAATGACCAGATATCAAAATCCCCTTTAGGCCGTTATTCTAAATGGTGGTGCCCTAAATATATAGCATGTTTTTCTTATCTATCTATTGCAGTCTCTTCATTATCTATCTATCTATCTATCTATCTATCTATCTATCTATCTATCTATCTATCTATCTCACTTTTCTCCAATATCTATCTATCTATCTATCTATTTATATCACTTTTCTCCATTATCTATCTATCTATCTATCTATCTATCTATCTATCTATCTATCTATGCCTCTTCAATATCTATCTATCTATCTATCTATCTCAGTCTCTTCAATATCTATCTATCTATCTATCTCAGTCTCTTCAATATCTATCTATCTCAGTCTCTTCAATATCTATCTATCTATCTATCTATCTATCTATCTATCTATCTATCTCAGTCTCCTCAATATCTATCTATCTATCTATCTATCTATCTCAGTCTCTTCAATATCTATCTATCTATCTATGTATCTCAGTCTCTTCAATATCTATCTATTACAGTCTCTTCATTATCTATCTATCTATCTATCCCAGTCTCTTCAATATCTATCTATTGCAGTCTCTTTATTATCTATCTATCTATCTATCTATCCCAGTCTCTTCAATATCTATCTATTGCAGTCTCTTTATTATCTATCTATCTATCTATCTATCTATCTATCTATCTATCTATCTATCTATCTATCTATCCCAGTCTCTTCAATATCTATCTATTGCACTCTCTTTATTATCTATCTATCTATCTATCTATCTATCTATCTATCTATCTATCTATCTATCTATCCCAGTCTCTTCAATATCTATCTATTGCACTCTCTTTATTATCTATCTATCTATCTATCTATCTATCTATCTATCTATCTATCTATCTATCTATCTATCTATCTCAGTCTCTCCGTTATCTATCTTAATATCTCTCTATGCAAGTCTGTTAATATCTATATTATCATTATTTGTGTGTATGTCCGCGTTTTAAAGAGTGTGCACACACTGTCGTTGAAACTCTTGCATAGATGGTCAAGTTCCATTTTACAATTTAGGGGGTGTGTAGGTAGACTAAACACAAACGACGGAACTGCTAAGTGTGGAATTAAAATGACGCTGTGAGATTTTTCTCTCATCTCTCTGTTCCGCCTTCATTCGTCTCTTTCTCGCTCGCTCGCTCGCCAATTCTTCTTATTCTCCTTCTTCTTCTTCTACTACTGAATTCTTCAGAATTCTTCTTTTTTATCAGAATTCTTCAGTGGAACTGTAATTTTTGGACATGCAACCCGAGCCGAGACTAAAAGAAGCAAAACAGAATTTTATTCCACTAAGACAAAATATTCACACGGAACTTTCTTCCGAACGGATAAATTCTGGTTTGAAAGCCCAAGGAATATAATTCTGTGATACTATTTCTGTGAATAATAAATAAATAAATTAGATTGGCCAGACAAAGAAAATGTTGGTCTTTCCCGAGACATGAAGAAGGGAGTTGGTGATGTAAAAGAAACTTAGTGTCACATATTCTCTTTATTAACCTGAAGACATCGAGTGCGGCCATGCCGATAGATGAAATATAATATACTCACAGAATATAAGTGAATGTGTAGTACAACTACAAAATTAACACTACTACTAATGATAACAGAAATTTAAAGGAATCACATGCGATACTAGCTTTTGTTTTCACGTAAGTAAAATCGAGCCAGATGGTGTATAGCGATGCTGTGGGAAAATATTGGTGCACGCGATCAGTCCTAGTTCTAGAATCAACATACCTATAGTATATCAACGTTTACATACCTATAGTATATATATATATATATATATATATATATATATATATATATATATATATATATATATATATATATATATATATATCGGATTTCGATACTGGCTTGATGAATTCAGTTATCTAGTGCAGTGATGAGCTGTGATACAGCGAAACAGGACTGTATGCGAATGACATATATATATATATATATATATATATATATATATATATATAATTACATTATAGTATGCGAATGACAAACACACACAGACATACATATATATATATATAATTACATTATAGTATATGGACATCTACATGCATATGATATATATACATTTATATTGCGATAGTATATATACATTTAAAAAATAGTATATAAACATTCACATACATATGGCATATATATATTTAAAAACCTATCGTATACATGCATTTACATACCTATAGTATATATATATATATATATATATGTATATATATATATACATATATGTATATACATATATATATACATATATATACACATATATTTATATGTATGTATATACATATATATATGTAAACATATATATATAAACATATATATCTGAAAACATATATATATATATAAATAAACATATATATAAACATATACATATGTATATATAAACATATATATAAACATATATATATAATCACATATATATATAAACATACATATATCTAAACAGATATATATATATAAACATATATATATATAAACAGATATATATATATATATAAACATATATATATATAAACATATATATATAAACATATATATATAAACAGATATATATATATAAACAGATAAATATATATATAAACATATATATGTATATATATATATATATATATTATATAAATAATTACATTTATAGTATATGGACATCAACATATATATGGTATATATACATTTAAAAGCCCATAGTATATAGACATTTACATATTTATAATCTATAAACATTCACATACATGTGGCATATATATATTTAAAAACCTAAGTATATATGCATTTTTAAAAAAACTATCGTATATAATCATTTACATATCTATTTAACACCCTATAGTATATAGACATTTATACAGCGACATTATATAGACATTTACATAACTCTGGTACATATATATATATATATATATATATATATATATATATATATATATATATATATATATATATATATATATATATATATATATATATATATGTATGTATGTATATATATATGTAGTATTTGAATATGTACATGGCTATAGTATATAGACATTTTCATATCTATGGTAGATACACATTTATTTGGCTTTCATATCCATAGTATTTGGAGCATTACATAGCGGTCGTATAAAGATACTTCCACACCGACCGTTAATATTACATAATATCATTGCCGTGTTAATTCTAATCTACACAGACACATGGACACACAGACGTTCACATTCTCTAACAATATACGTGACTCTAAACAAAGAATATGGAAATGTCTAAACCCTTGAATTGA
This sequence comes from Acanthosepion esculentum, assembly GCA_964036315.1. NCBI lineage: Eukaryota > Metazoa > Mollusca > Cephalopoda > Sepiida > Sepiidae > Acanthosepion > Acanthosepion esculentum. Next base: position 3,641,673 of record OZ038512.1, on the reverse strand, counting down.
AAATGGACAACAAAGAGAAAAATAAATGCGATAGTTTTAAATTCTTTAATAAAAAAAATTAAAAGATGTTTTTAATAATCCTGTATTTAATAGTTATGACCTTAATTAAATTTTCCTGGTCAAAATAAAGGAAATATTAAATAATTTTAAAATCACAATAAAACATGGCATGCAATATAATAATCTTTTTTTTTTTAGTAGATATACCAATGTATTCTACGGTCAGTATTTATGTTCCAAAGTTTGAATATAAGTAATACTAATATTTTGGTAAATTATTTAGGAACGAAATATGAGATCGGTTTCTGAATGTGAAAAGTTATTGCGACCATCCACTTCCGAAATTCTAACAAAATAATTTAAACAATTTATTTTAAAATTCTTTCTTGGTTAGACTAACAAATTTTCCATATTCTATCGTAAGATTAAAATAATAATAATAATAATAATAATAATAATAATAATAATAATAATAATAATAATGATGAAAAGCCACAAATAAAAAAGAACAGGGGCTTGGATGGCCGAGAATGAAATAAAACTATCCAGGCGAGATCACTGACGTTGGCATTTGAGTAGAATTTATGGAAATACGAAGAGGACTTGATGTCACGTGATCTCCATATACAAAATGGTATAAAAATAACTCTCTCACGAATATATATATATATATATATATATATATATATATATATATATATATATATATATATATATAAAGGGACTTATTTTTAATCCGACATTTTTGTTATATATATATATATATATATATATATATATATATAATGTATCTATATTTCATATATTTATAAGAGAAGAAAGAAAAAATATTGCAATTTAAATTACCACTGTGATGAGTTTTCTTATAACAATAATAATAATAATAATAATAATAATAATAATAAGAAGAAGAAGAAGAAGAAGAAGAAGAAGAAGAAGAAGAAGAAGAAGAAGAAGAAGAAGAAGATTTGGGAATCGTGAAAAGACACCAGTTTTATTCGCAAAATGACGGAAGGTCTCGCCGGCATTTGACATTATTATGGGAGAAAAATTCTGTCCCATATATACATCCATACATTGCCCATTAATGCTACAAACGCGTACAAAAATAGGTCGTTGAATAGTAACGAAATTACGTACTAAACATTATCTTTAACTTATACTTATGGGCCGTATATATATATATATATATATATATATATATATATATATATATATATATATATATATATATATATATATATGAACTGTGTATGTTTGTGACTGAGTTTTGGGTGCGTGTATTGAAAGGTCAATTTGCAAATATAAGCAGGTGTGATTTACTGTAGTCAGCGAATAAAATATGTAAATTTATATCTATATATACAGAGAGAAAAAGAAGAAAAGAGGGAAAGAGAAAGGAGTCGAGAGTCGGCGGGGGTGGAGAAAGAGAGAAGATAGAATGTATCGTGTGAATTCTTGTGTTTATACATTTTTGTATATAATTCATTGTTTTTTGTCATTTTCTTTTATTGTTTGTAAATATGACCGTAGAATAGATAGATAGATAGATAGATAGATACAAGACTAGGATAGATAGATAGATAGATAGATAGATAGATAGATAGATAGATAGATACGAACAGAATGA
>OZ038512.1:3587543-3630043 GCA_964036315.1 Acanthosepion esculentum | reverse complement strand
ATATTTCTATGGACATTAGCAGGAATTGTTATGTAATGCATTGTTGGTAACCAATGAAAGGAACTGATATATATATATATATATATATATATATATATATATATATATATAATGTCAAATGAGTGAAAAAAATGACGAATACATGGCGAAAAATATTAACATGTCAAATCAAAATTTGTTTAAAGTTAAATCTCGTTTTTGATTACGAATGATTCGTTGTAATAACCTGTTTTGAGGTGTCATAAATCTGTCTGACTATAAGCTGATGACAAATTTTATATATATATATATATATATATATATATATATATATATATATATATATATAAATAAATCTAAAATAAAATCGAAGCTAGTTTGTGGACGTCGATAACTTGTCTGTCATAAAGTACTCCTTCGTATGATTTGTCCCTTAGCACATTTTCATTCTTGGCTAAAAAAAGATACGCACCTCATCTATTTGGTGAGATTTTTTTACCCCTCCCTTCTCTTTCTTCTTTTATTTTCTGTGCTTTCTCTGTCTCTCTTTCTTCCTCTCCCTCTCTCTCTCACTCACACACACGTATGTGCACTAGTATATATAGCCACATACACATGCGTGACTAAATATTGGTTGGATGTATGTTCTCAAAATCGTGATTACTTTCTGTTCGTTTTTGCATTTCTTTAAAAATTCTTGCCGGTCAGTTCGAAAAAGCATTCTTTTTCTTTCGTTGACCTTATATATTCTTTATTCTCTTGTTAAAGTTTTCCGATTTTTGTTTTGTTTACTTTTTTGTTTTAATTCTTTTATCTTGGTTAGTTATTCGTTCTTTTACCATCTCCTTTTCGTTTTTTTTTTAAATATCCACTTTGCGATTTGTAGTTCCTTGTATGTCATAACAGGACGTGTTCAGACAAAAGTCCAAACACGAAGTTCTGAGAGTAATTCAATGCTAAATTTTGTTTGACTAAAATAAAAGCAAAAATGTTTTAAAACGAGGAAAATAATTAGAAAATCAGAAAGTTTGGGCGGTGGGTAGGGAATTTCTTTTCTTTCATTTTTTTTGTGGGGCGTGGGGGTGAGGACAAGGTAAGAAAAGTGTCAAGAAAAATACCTCAACGAAAGTTTCATAGACAACAAAATCAATTTTTTTCTTTCATTCTTTTTTTTTTTAACTTTTACTTTTGTTTTTTCTTTTTTTAAACATTATTTTAAAATCGATGTTTTGTTCGTTCGGATCCTTTTTAACTTTGTTGTGCAAACTTGTTCCCATTCGACAGAATAAAAAAAGATGCTCATTCATTTTTTTTTTTTTTTTTGGTTGATATCACAGAGGGGAGAGAAACGATGAATATTAAAATATTAACAGCCAGAACCCCCCTTTTTTGTGCACGTATTTATAGGAGAGAAAAGGAATGAATAACTTCTCTATAGATAAGAAATCTGAATAGAAATTGAATGAGTGTGTGTATAGGTATAATAATAATAATAATAATAATAATAATAATAATAACATGATGATAAAAGCAGTTTTACACTATAAAGAGAAAATGGGAGATGAAAACCGAAGAGCAAGAAAAGGAAAAATTAAGTGATTTGTATGAGGAACAAATGACAGAACTAATGAATTCGACAGAATGAAAGGAGAAAAATAAACGTCACCCCCTCAACAAACAAAAAAGAGAGAAACGAAGAGAGAGAGAGAGAAAGAGTAAATATATATATATATATATATATATATATATATATATATATATATATATTTAAATTTAGATCAAAATCAGATTGCAAAATGCGGAGAAAGAAGAAAAACACAAAAAGATGAGAGATTTAAACAGATCGCTTTCTTAGGGTCAGTTTGTAATAAGAAGCCAAATTAAACTAAAAAAAAAAAAAATAAATAAAACTTCCATTACTTACCAGGAAAAAAGTATGATAAAAATAAATTTAAAAAAAAAACCCCAAAAAACTCACGTGTGTATGTATTTATATATGTATACATGTATGTATAACGATAATAATAAAAATATTTTTGTTTTGAAATCGAGAAACAAATTAAAATTTAAAAAGAGGGGAAAAAAAAAGAAAAAAAAAAGTGAATAATCTGGAAATGCACACACGCACTTGATGCGAAGTGCGCGCACACACGTACACAGGGGCAAAAACACATTTGCTCAAAAATGAAACTTCGACTGACTACTGTATACGGGAAGAAAAAGAAGAGAGAAAAAGAAAGCACCAACACACGCACCCGCTCGCAAATAACACGAATGATAAAAAAAAAAAAAACGAGAAAAAATGCAAAAAAAAAAAAAAAAAAGGAAATCGTTAAATTTTGCCCGAGTAGCCAAAGGCGGCTGCCACTGAAAAATGAAGAGAAAGAGAAGAGAAGTGCTTCCACCCCTTGTGTCAAAAATAGACTTTACCGCCGAGGAAGGTCACTTACATCAACCTATATTACGGGCCATCACGCTCTAATTGACCGTCGTATTTCTCAGTGGACAAGCGGTTTATTTATATTTCATATGTATGCATGTAGAAAAAAAATAACAAGAGACCCTACTTTGTAGATAGAATTAAAAAAAAGGGGGGGAAAGAAAAAGAAAAAAAAAGGAAAGCAATAGATTCGATCACTTTCTATCTATTATCGAAAAAAAATCGATCTTTCGGGTTTTAAACAATTGCTATACAAATATTAACACGCTGTCTGCTATACTTTTGCAGTTATAGTCCTTTTTTTTAGCTCTTTTCCCCTCTTCAAGCTTTTTTTCTTAGCTTCGTTATCCTCCGAGTTGAAAAATCTGTGGCTGTGCGTTGTACAAAACCCGCTCTCCCTTCCCACCCTCCCTCTCTCTCTCTCTCTTTCACGCCCCCACCTTCCCCCGCCAAACTCTGAACTTATACAGCCTGCTTTTGCACCCTCGCTTTCTCTTTCTCTTTCTCTGTCCTTCTTTCTCTCATTCTCTCTCTCTCTTTTTTTTTTTTTTGGTACTTATCCCTATTCTTTGCTCTCTACACTCTCTCTTTCTTCGCTCTCCCTTCCTCTGTCTCCTCCTCCTCTTCCTCCTCCGCCTGCCCCCTACCGCCACTAACTTTTTACATGGTTTGAAAGCTTCGGCGAGATCAGTTTGACGAGGGCAGTATTTTCATATAGCCACCGCCTCTTTCAGTGGCTAGGTTGACGTTACCAGCGTTCAACGTTTCCACTGTCCACTGTCAAAAGGATTGTGAATCGTAAAAAGGGTCTCTTACAAGTTTGGGGCCACGGACATCGTAGTCTTGTTGACCCCCAGGAGGCGGAGTGTTATTTTTTCTTTTATTTCAGTTTTTTATATATATAAATAATATATTTATATATATATATATATATATATAAATATAATAATAACAACAATATATATATATATATATGTATATTAAGATAATATATATATATATATGTATGTAATATATATGTATCTACATATAATTCTCTAAGATCTTACACGCGCGCACCTTGTTTTGTTTTTTTTTTACCTTTTACGTTTTCGCAAACCCATAATTTTTGTTACTGTCCGCGTACATTATTTGCGCGGCTAAAGATGTACTACATATAGATCTATACTTATGCAAACACGCACCCATACACTTATACATATATATATATAAATATATACACACACGCATTGGCTATTGGCTTTCTGTCGACCCCCTTCTCCATGTTTACCTCCCTTCCCCAGTTTTTTCAGTAAAAATTGAGGTGTTGACTCCTACTGACCCCACCTCTTCCAAGTGGTCACCCAGACGGCCAGTGGATAAGAATTGCGCCAGTTGGACCTAAACCTCGAGACCGCTAAAACCCAAAAAACGGAAGGACCGGACCGGACCGGACTGGAATAACTACTTTTATTTATTTATTTTTTTTGTGTTTCAATTACAAGTCAACCTGGTTTAATACTACTACTGTTTTATATATATATATATATATATATATATATATATATATAGATATATATATACGTATGTATATATATATATATATAAAAAGAAAAAAAGGGAAATAATAATTTAAAAAAAAAAATTAAATTAAAAAAAAAAGTGGAAAAAAAGTGGAAAAAGTTCTCCCCCCCGAAAAAAGAAGGAAGGAACCAGGCCCCCTAAAAAGAAAAGGGGGGGAAAAAGTGAAAAAAAAAAAAAAAAAGAAAGAAAGAAAAAAAGAAAGAAAAAAAGTAGGTGGAGTCATTCATTCTTGCAGGTGATTTGGGGAAAGCTTCCCATGATTCCGCGGCAGCGTCGGCCATATTTGTTGTTAATCTTTGTCCAGATGTAAGACCCACAGTTTGGATCAAGATATTTTTGAAGCTGTTTTTACAACACCATGTCACGGAGGAAACAGGGCAAGCCACAGCAAAGAAAAACGGTTGACTCATGTAAGTACTTGTTGTTGTAGGCTCTGGGTTCCCACCCAGATATTGTTTTCAGTTGTTATATTTATTTCCTAAAAGTCGGAAGGTCCCCGGTTCAAGCCCGGAGGCGACCGTGTCCTTTTTTTTTTTTTTTTTTTCGTATCTCGTCACTACGATCATTAATCATCTTTCTACCTTTCATCACTTTTTCAAATCGATCCCCAAAACCTATAGACTGACCATTTGTTGTTATTTGTTAGCATTTATTTACATTTATATCTCTTCTTTTTTCTTCTCTCTATCTTTTTTTTATTTTTATTCCCTTCTTAAGTAGCAAAGCATTGTTTATCTGCGGCGAGGAGGAACTCCCGCACTTATTTCGATTGTAGATATACATTTTTAAATGAAAGATGGAATTTATAGGTAACCACTGCAAAGATCAGGTCAGGATTTTGATATATTACGAAGAAATAAGACTGAAAGACTAGCTCGTTGGATCTAAGCCGAGGCAGATGACCACATGCCAAGCGACAAGACTTTTTAGCACACACGCACCAAACGAGACGTCATAGTCGGGTAACTTACGCAATGTCTTACTGTAAATCTTGCTGTACATAAGAACTTAATCGAAACAGACAAATATTGTTATTTTAAATACTTCTTAGAATGGTTAGATAGACTTTGTTTTATTCTTTTAAAAAATTCATTCATTATTTTTGTATTTATTTATATTTACGTATTTACCCACCCACACGGAACTCGTGCACAGGGGTCATAAACGCGCTTTGGTGTGTACACCCACTTACCAATTAAGTTTTATTTTAACATTATACTTAAACTGTAAATTTTAAACAATAAAGATACGTTTCAGAATATCTGTCACTTATTATAATTATTACATATAGCTAGCCTTACATCTGAATATTGATATATATATATATATATATATATATATATAATATATATTTAGATCTGGACAACAATGAATGTTTTACGCACATACACACACGTGTTTTAACCATGTCTCTTACGAATTCACATGAAAAACCTTTCATCTGTTTACTTACTTATATTTGATGAAGTTCCTGTTTATTTTCTCTTATCTAATGCGTGAGTGCAAATTATTCTAAGGCCACTTAGAAAACCTTTTTACAAAATGGACAAATCACTGTTTAGCTGCACACACGCAAACTTGTGTGATTTTTCTCTCTTTCTCTTAACAACATAAATCTAATTGCATTTAAATGCATGTTTTTTTGCATGTTGTAGATTACAGGCGCCCATCTCCTTCTATATAATTACAGTGTACGCATAGAGACAGAATGTATGTCCGTTTTTAGTGAAATATGGGTGGATGTTGTGTAGTGGTCACTTTTCATAGCGCGCGCACTCACGCACCTCATGAAGAGCACACGAGGATTTTCTTTATTTTTTACAATAAGCACACAACTTTTATCATCATTATTATTGTTGCTATCATTATTTTGTTCTTATTTACTTACTTGTGACATAATTTAAGCCTTCCCGTTACTGTCGTCCAATAATATATATATAAGTTTAAAAAAAATCTGATTGCGCACACACGCAGAAAGTGACCTTTAATATTTGCTAACGTCTTTAAACTTTATTTAAATACATATTTTCCTAAATAAGTAATTTTCAATGGGATTTTAAATTCCTTTCAAACGTTATGTAATAGATTATATATATATATATATATATAGATATATATCTATTATATATATATATATATATATATATATTATGATTCCTACTTTGTGGTCGTGTCGTAAGCAAGTCTCATCGACCTTGTTTTTTTGTTTTTTTTTGTTTTTTTCTCTCTTATGAAAGCTTTCCAAAACCGATTGTTGTCGATTTAGTGGCCTACCCAAGTTTTGATTACTCTTTTATTTATACTGTTTCTTGTATTATTAGGTTATGTGCGTGTGTAAATCCATTTTAAGTCCCTTATTTTGCAAATTAGAGCACCTTAGAATAATAAACTTACTTCATCTCCTGTCTCTAGAAATAAAAAATTCTTAACTACACGTGGTTTTTAGATTTGCGTGTGTTTCGCTTTTACTATGTAATGAAGTTGAAATATATAATAAATATTTAGCTTGAAATATTTGGTCTTTTCATTGAAAACAGTCCTTAATCTGTTTTTGTAATCTTCTTAAAAGGTATTAATTTTATTGTCATCAATGTATGTCCGAAATACACTTATGTCCACTACCTCCGGCCAATACTTGGTTTTAGTTTGTTTTTACTTTTCCTCTTATTCGTTTCGTATTTTTCACTGTAAGGATTTTTTTTTTTTTTTTGCTTTCCATAAGATTTTTAGGATCAAAGAGTTTTAAATATTTCTACCAACATTTGAAAGATCAAAGGTCTCTAAGCATTGACCAGTACTTTATATTTTTCTCTATAATTTCAGTTTAATAACTAGGGCTTTATTTTCAAACACAAAATGAAAAATACATTATTTTTCTTCAAAGTTTTCAGGGGAAAAATAAAATAAAACTAGTTTTCTTTTGAAATTTATTAATTTTTGAATGTAGCTGTCACAAGCATATTTTTATTAAGTTATCGTTTCTGCAAGATTACAATTCTTTATTAAAATTTTAATTTCGTCTGGTGACCACTAAAAAGACTGCTTTTTTTTTTTTTTTTACCCCAATTGACATTTTTACAGTCATTTTTTTAGTTTTGTCCACTATTAAGTTGTTAACTGGACAATCCATTATTAAACTTGTTTGACCCTTTTTAGAAAATAAACTGGTTACTAAGTTGAACTACATTTTAAATTTAAAGATGTTCACTTAATCTCTATTTAGTTATAAATTATATTTTAAAATAATGACGATTCCTTGACATAATTCTGGAATGCTTTAAACCTAATTTTGGAATCACCTCCCACGTTTTTCATTGACACAAATTGGACTTTAAAAAAAAATGGTAAATAATTCTTTTATTTAATTTGATGGTCGGATGTTTTTTTAGCAGTTCTTTGTCAGAGGTCAGGTTTTTGTTCATCGCGTCACCAGAAGTGTACTTTGACCTCTTCATAGATAGTACTCTTGTAATAATTTTTTTTTTTTTTTTTAAATGAAACAAAAAAAATAGGATATTTTCATGCATTTAATTTCTAATGATTATAAACCATTCTGGTGATTAGAATGATTTTTTAAAAATAAATTTCCAAATCGTAATAATTCACTATCATTTCACTAACGTAAAGATCTTTTTCCCCCTGAACCAGCACCACGTGTAAAATATCTTTCACAAGATCGCTTACTAGACAAGTTTACAATACATCACTATATTGAAGCTGTTATTACCACGTCCAACGATTCTGAACTATTATAAGATTGTCAGATATGATATGATCGTTATTCACATTGTCCCGGGCTTCTTCAACTCATGTTGAGCATTAAATAACCAACCCTTTTGTTTTTATTTGGTTACGTATTCACACACATACATACATACGTGTAACAAATATATATATATATATATATATATATATATATATATATAATAGCCAGATAGAAAATGACAGTTAAATTAAAATTGTCATTTTTAAGTAATTGTAAAAAGTTTGATGACAGGGATCACGAGACATTGAGTGTCTCGTGATCCCTGTCATCAAACTTTTTACTACGTGTGATGTTTGGTTGTAAAAATGTAAATTAGCTTTTACTTAAAATACCTTATGAATGAATGCTGTGTAAGTTGAATAAACTTTTTTGACAACTTGTGAATTAATTTTTAAGTTAGGAATACATATCATTTATTAACTTCTTAATCTTAGAAAAATAAACTTTTTAAAATTGTTTTTGAAATTATGCACAAAAATATTTGTATGTATGTATGTATGTATGTATGTGTGTGTACTGTAGTGTAGTGTAAACCTTAAATAAAAATCAAGTCTTGGAAGGACACGTGTTTTTGTAATTTTTTTTTTGCTTATTAGATGGGAGTTTGTTTTATTTTCGTGCAAGCTATGTTTAAATTTAATTTTAAGTTTTTGTATTTAATTTAACATTATTTACCAAATATGTGTGTTTATTTTTTCATGTTGATATTATTTTAAATTTAAACATCTTTCAAAGAATTTTCAGTTTTCACATTCTTTATCCTAATTTTAGATCAGTTTTCTGTCGATTGTTTCATTCTTGCAATGATTTTTTTCCAAGTATAAATTAACTATAGATTTCTTTTGTCTGACATCTACATTACATTCGATATGTGAGTTTGTTTTTGCTTAAATATACACATCTGACCCAGAGATTTAAATTAACGTAAACATGTCGATGTAGAGATGTTTATTTTAGTGTTAAAAGAACTAGTTCCGTTTTTGTTTTTTTTATTCTGTTTTCCTTTGGAATTGGTGTGTGATTCTGATGTAACTGACAATGCAATCTGTACCACGTTCAGTGAATTTACATTGGTGGGGCATTTTGCTAAATTGTCAACTTTTATTTTCTTTTATCTCGGGATATTATTAGACATTTTATATCACAAAGGGAAATAGTGGGCGTCTTTTAAAAAAAATCTGGACATTGGATGTATAGTGGCAAAATGTCCTTCTTGTTATTCAATTCTTTCTTGACCTTTTTTTACTTTTCACTTGCCCAAAAAACTCTTTGGCCTCTTTTTTTGATTGTTTGCCAATTCTATATTACATTTGGGTTTTCTACATTGTTACACCAGTTCAATATTTATTCTTTCTTTACGCTTTGTGTTAAAAAAAAAAAAAAACCCCAAAAAACACGTACATAGACAAAAATCTATTCTAGGTGTACATTTCATTTTTTGTAATACACGACGATTGGCGTGCTTTGTGTATTTATAAAACCATTTCTATGCGTGTGTGCAGGGCATAAAATCTAATAGTATATTTATTTATTTGATATGAAAAACGTGTGTGTATGTATATAGTTGGTTGCCTGAGCACCACACGCACTGTAAAGTGTGCGTTTTTTTGTGTATTATTCCATTTAACACATCACTTACATGCATACAGCCGAGCTTAAAAAAAAATGAAGATGTATTAGATCTGATGACCAGTCCATCCCTGGTCGACTGAAGGAAGAGAAAAATCGATTTCTGTATTAAAAATGATGATAACAAAAAAGAAGTGAAGCATTTTTATTAGAAGATATCTTTTTTGCCCATCTCGATATACAGACTGCACACACGCATCTACATTGTGCGTGTGTGCGCGTGTTTTTTATTTGTTTTTTTTTTACTCCGTCCGTAGTAAAAATATCTCCAACCCCGCAAAATCTCTCGTATTGTCACATTGTGTATCATGTTTTTTGGGTTTTTTTTTATTGGATATCTTTATTAAAAGCACCCCCCAAAATACCCCCGTTTTTAGTCCCTAATCAACTGCATTCTAACAACTTATCCCTTATTTTGGCTAATAATCTTTGTACCCCCTACACCCCAAAGAAAAAACAAATCTTTTTTTACTGTTTCACATAATTAAAAAAAGGATTTTTTTAATAATTTTCAACACTAGCCTTTTTTTCTCTCTCTTCATTGTATTTAAAGAAAAAAACTTGCAAAGAAAAAAGAAAACAGCTCTTGAAAGAAAAGGGGAAAAAAAGGTGTGTCTGATTTTCTACAGAACAGTTTACGATAATACGATGATCACGTGACAAAACATCCCTTCTCGTTATTTCATTTTGTGCTTTGAGTGTATTTTAAATAAGGAACTTAGTAATATCGTGTAAAAACTAATTACTAGTGTACTAAAGAGAGAGAGAGTATATAATTAGTTGTTGTTTTTTTTGTTTTATTACCCGTTTCTAAATTTTACGTCATCGAAAAAAAAGAACACTACCTTTTTATATTTGGGGGTTTGGGGGACTGTCACTTAAAAGTAAAACAAAGTGTAGTTCTGATATGAGGCATGTGAAAAAAATATACTTGTGTTTGCTGACCAAAAGATATTGTTTATTGTCCATCCCACCGTCGCCTGTTCCTTCTTTCTCTCTCTCAGATGAAAGAGTAAAGCAGGTTTTGTTTTGTTTTTTGCATAATATTGCAATCCTGGTATGGGACAAAACAAGAATCATATTTTTATTTTATGAAATGGTTTTTTGTCATTTTACTACCACCAAAGAATTTTAATTAGATCTCTCTACCATTCACCCTTATTGTTAAAAATCTAGAATTTGGTATATCTTTTTTTATTATTTTAACTACTAAAAAGGGTTATTTTGTCTAGGTGGTTTCCTTCTCTCAGGTTAAAAACTAAGAAGTACGCATCCCGAACCAATACTTGTATTGAATTCTTCTGTGATTTCAAAAACATATACGTCTTTCTCCAGTATCTTTATAAATAAATAGACTGTCTAATTTCTCCGGCGAAAGGAAATAAAGACCAATGTCCTATGGGAATAAATGGAAATGAAACTTATTTTTCACGTAACGTAGTTCGTTGTTGTTGCTTTTGTTCTCTTTTTTTTTTTTTTTGTCTCCTTCATTTTTTTAACTCTATTTTTTTTATATATAATATAGATATTATGTTACTTACGGCCATCCGTATTTTGGCCTTGTGTCAAACGAGTCACGTTAAGTCCACTTGCCTTCAGTTACAGAAACACAGAAAGGAAAACTATTTTACACACATTATAATCGCATATAATAAGATATTACTTTTTTTTTGACGTTTTCGGTTCTGATTATATATATATATATATATATATATATATATATATTCCTCCGTTCAGTCGATAATTAATCATTATAAGTATAGTGCTGTAGTTTTATCTATTTATCAATTCATGATTTAGAAAAAACATTCTGGGTTAGAAAGTTGTTTTGGAATGTATAGATCTTTTTCGTGATTTTCTTTTCTTGTGAATTTTCCATCAAATTTCCTCCCTGTCTATGAGCTTGTGGTCAATTTGCCGACCAGAAAAGAGTGTAAAAATAAGATTTCTTTAATTACTAATATTTCAAAAGTAAACTTTATTGTTATATCCTAATTTAATTTTGTTTTTAGACTCTCACTACAAAAAAAATCTCTTTTCCCTCTTATAAAAAAAAGATTTTTTCCATTATTGAATATCTAAGGAACACCTGCTAAAAAATATCATTTTTAGTGAAATATTTCTAATGTCATAATAACTTTTTATTCTACTAAGGGATTTTTTTATATTTGTAACTATTTTGTGTCATATGAGAACCCTGTCACTCGTGAAATAGCCTTACCAAATTTGTAAAAATATTCGGAATATGAGCTATAGAAAAAAGTTACTATTTCTTTACTTCTTATTTAATCTTAAAGGAAGTTTTATTTTTGTTTACACTCTCTTAAATTCAATTTTGCTTTTATTTTAAAAAGATAATGTGTATTTTTGAAGAATACGGACTTTGCAATGTTAAAAATAGGTTGGTCTTCGAAATTTGGCAGCTGACGAAAATTTAATTTCAAGAAAATATAAAATTGTTTCTTTGGGTTGGGGGAGCAATTCTGGTAAAATATTTTTAACTAAAGCAATTTTTAAGTCTCTGAATATCAGAAATAAAGTCGAAATGTTGAAAGAAATATTTGAAAATAGTGGGTGGGGTTGTCTATTTGAGACTGAAAGGGTTGACGATTCCTGGTTTGCCAAGATTTGACCGTTCGTTTAATTTACATATGTAAATGGAAGCTACTGCTTTTTTCTTTTATTAAAAAACGAAACACAAGTAAAGCGAAACTGGATTGTTCTCGTTAATTCATAAATACATTTATGTATATTTATTTTAAAATTAGTTTTTTTTAATTCATTTCTTTTTATATTCTGTAAAAACTGCGGCATCGCATGGTTTTATTTTGTTTGTTAAATTTATTTTTATTTAAAAAATGGACTAGAATTCTATTGTGTGAATAATGCCTTCTTCTTACGTTCGTGTTATTTTTATTTAGATAACATTTTTTTAAATGTTTCATTTAAAATTATTTTCATTTATAATTTAAAATTTAATTATTAAAAAAAATAAATAAAGCACAAGTATATATTTTTTTAAAAATTGATTTCTTTAAATAATCAAAATGGTCAACATATTGCCTTGTTTTTTTTAACTGGTCTGTGACCTGGTCGAAGAAGAGACATAAAAATCTATTGTGTTTTATAGGAATCTTTTGAAAATTATATATTTTTAAAACTTTTAAAAAATAGTATTTATTTTAAGAACCAAAATAATTATAAATTAAAGAAAAAAAATTTTAATACTGACCCAAAATTGTAAATTGGCCTGATTTTTTTTATTTATTTAAATACGCTAGAATACAATCCCTTTAATTTCCAACCGAATTCATTAAAAAAAAAAAGTTCAATTCTGTTCTAAAAATGTCTTGTTACATTCTCGTCATCTGAAAATACCGAAAAAGGTCTTTCTTCCTTGTTTTTATTTTCCATTTTTTTTTTTTCATTTATCATTGAATTTTTTTTTAAACCACCCCCTTTCTTCTTTTTTTCCCACTGCATTGTTTCCTCGACATTTTTTTATATTTTTTTAAGGCATTTACTTTTTTGTTTTGGTCTCAGGAATTCTTGGAAGTTGTGTAGTAGTAGAAAATAGTTCTGCTGCTCCCCCCCTCCACTTCTTTCCAGCTCAAAATACGTAATTTCATCTCTTTTCTTTTCTATCACTGACACACACACACACACACACACACACACACACTTATCTGTATTTAAAGACGAGTGGACATCGTTTTTTTTTCTTCTTCCTCTCCCCAGCATCTTTTTGATCCTTCCTAAGACAGTCAGTTTTTTTATTTTTTTTTTTTTAATATCGATTTTTTTGTCCATCCATTCTTCGTCATCTCATTACTACTTTTTTCTCTCTATTCTTCTTTTTAAACTCATTTAGACAGCATTTCCAGGGTTGGGTTTTTTGAGGAGGTTTTTTTTTTTTTTACTCCCAAAATGTTCCTTAAATTATTTATATCCGTTTTTTTTTGTTTTTTTTAACACATTCGTTTAATTTTTATTTATTTAAATCTGTAAAAATTTAATTTTTAATTTCTTGGAAATGTACATGAAATAAATTCTAAGTTTTTGAATTATTTTTGCAAACATTAGTGTTTTTAACTAAATTTGAAATCAATTAATTAAAATCACTATTTTTTAATGCAAAATTAATTTTTAATTTAATTTTAAAGTTAATATTTTTTTTATAAACTTAAAAATAGGAATTAGTTTATAAAACACTCATGAGGCACTAGCTGTAAATAAAAAAAAAAGTCTTTTCATTTATTATTGTTTTCTATCAGTAACACGTACTTGTTCTTTTCTCTCTGCTTGAATTAAGCTAATTTACGCTATAATATTTTAATATCTTGTGTACAGTTTCAATTAATCTACTCTTTAACTGTCGAGAGATGTTGATGAAGATGTGTGTGTGTACAAAAAGGGCACAGACACATATATGGAGATAAAGAAAGATAGATAATAATAGACTAGTTGTCCCGTCCGTCAATGATTCTATAATGTCTTGTATATATGGTTGTAAATAAAGATTAAAAAAAAAAAAAGAAGCACAAAACAAAACAGTAAGATTGAAATAGAAAGAAACGGAGTTGGTGATAGAGGGGGTGGAGCCGAACTTTTTTTTTTTCAACGCCTCATATTGTAATGTTATTTCGTTAGAATCTATTCTGATGAAATCATTAAAAAAAACATTGTAGCAAAATTTTAACCTAGATAGATCTTTAATGATAAAAAAATGTCTTTTGTATGAAAGCTCCCTTTATTATTGTTAATAATGTTAGTTAGCAAGACATTTGACAAGACTGGAATCGGTCGGTTTTTGAATTTTTATTTGTTTTTTTTTGGGGGGGGAGGATATATATATATATATATATATATATATATATATACACACACACACACACACAAGAAGCGAGATTGATCATTTAAAAAAAAAAAATCCTTTGTAAAGAAAACCAAATAATTAAAAGAAATTTGTGATATGAGGCAGGATAAAAAACACCCAGGATTTATAGTCCTCAGGCTTTTTTTATATAAAAAAAAACTTTTTGTCCCCCCCCTTCTTTCTTTCATCCATCTATGCAATATAAGTGTTGTTATATAGTGTTACTGTCGTCCCATCACTAGAAAATACGAAATACAGATGCATAGCTCTTGTAATTATGTTATAAGAAGCAAAAAAAATAAAAATACAAATACAAAGAGGCAATAGATGTTTTGTGGTAGAGACCGGGCACTTTCAAAGAGGTCTGTCTCCTCTTTTTTTTCCCACTGGACACTGACTTCACTCCACTACATTGGTCCTCTTTTCCCCATGAGTCATAGTGTGATTTTAATACCTGACCTAAACCGTAGAGGACCCCAGACACATAATGGCTACACAGAGGGTATTGCTAGGCAGGTCACGCCTTCAGGTTGTGTAATTTTAGATAAGCAAAGGTCAGATTTTGCAGGACTGGCACGTCGAGAAAATTAGAAAGCTTCTTCTCCCCCCCCCTCTCTCTCTATTTTTCTCTTTACTGGCCTACAATATATAGGTTAGCTCGTCTTGTCCTGCCTCATACGTCCTTTTTATTACCCCACTCCCTGCCTGCTTGCTGACTGGCTTGCTCGCTGGCTGGCCAAGCCGTGGTGGACCGAGGAAGGCCACATTCACAAAATAAAAGTTTAAAAAAATGTAAAAAAAAAAAAAAAAAACCAGGGTGTAGTAGGGGGGGATACATGAAGGCTTTTTTAATTGTCTTAACAATGGATTTCTTGAATCTTTTCAGCATTCGACTGGACATGTCTTTTTTTTCCACTGTGCGACTACACGCACATGTACACACTGAATTTAATTTCTTTAAAGATTAACCGGACCAAATGTTTAACTATCTTTTAAAAAAACAACTTTTCTAGTAGCATTAACTAACATATATTATTACATAATAATAACGTATTAAAATTATTACTTTTTTTTTGTCTGTGACTTTTTTTCTAGTTAAATAAAATGCCACGTGTTTTTTTTTATGTAAGAAAACAACTCTGAAAAATCGCTTAGAGGGTTGCTCCAGAGAAGTACTTGGACAAACCTATAATTAACAGTAACACTGACATGACAGTCAAATTGATGTTGTTAAAGTGTTAGCTAAATGACTGTCGTAAAAGGTCGAGGAAGATTTGTTTTTTTTTGCTTTTAATTTTCATTTCACTCTTAGCAAATTTTAATTCTAGCAGGAATTTTTCGATATCTTTTTTTTTTTTTTTTTTGGTGCCCTCCAAACGAAAAGACCGAAAAAAGGTGCTTCTTTCACACAGAGAAGAATATAAAAAAAATATCTGGTTATTTTCTTCTAATGTAACGCTTTAACTTGTCTTATTGGTAGAAGACAGGACGGCATGCTTTCTCAGTAGTGGCAGTCCGTTTACTTATATTTTCAATGCTGTTAATAAATCATTCTGTGATTTTCTGAGAGAGAGAAGAGTTATTCTAACTCGATACCCTGACAGATACACACACACACAAGCTTTTTACTCCTACTGCTATTTTTCGTTCCATAATAATATTCCCTTTCTTTCTCTCTCCAATATTTTCCCACAACTAATTGAATCCCTTTCTAATTTCTATTCACACCCTTTCTTGCCCGACTATTTTCTGTTTATATATTTCTTGGCGACTACTTGCAAGTATAAGAAGAACAGTTGCACACATCTGCAACTTAAAAAAAAAAAAAAATTACTGCAAACCAACAGACGTATATATGTACTTCACTTTTTTAAAAACCTACGTAGCAATTCTTTATATATATAATAAATCTTTTGACTTTTTTGCATTAAAAGCAAAAAAAAAAAGAAAAAAATCCAAACACGTGGTCAGAATGTAATTTATTTGCTTTAAAATCATCTATTTTTTTGCAATGTATTTTCTTTGTACTTTAATTTTAAGGTCAGATTTGCACACACATATTTAGAGATTAAAAAAAAAAAAATTGTAAGTGCCGTGTCTTTTCTGGGCGTAAGCGATCATAGCTCTCCACAGCTTCCTTTTTTTCAAAACTGCATTATTCTATGATTGTTCCTGGGAAAGATAAATGATTTTTTTCCTAATTTGTTTTTTTTTTTTTCTTCATAATTTTGAATTCATAAAACAAACGGTCAGCCTGTTCTGCTATTTAACTCGTATGGTAGGGATAGATATGGATTTATGCTTTTCCCAAGGGTGTTAGTGCCAAAAAAAAAAAAAGAAAAAAGTATTTGATCAAAATTAAAACTACTTTTACTGATAATTGCTGATTTACAGTCATTTTTCATTAAAATTAAAGAAACTGCATATGCACGCAATACATAGATGTTATTTCTAAAATTGTTTTATTTGGTTGCTAGCAGTGTTGATTGAAAACACATTAATGTCATCTAGAGAGCTTATTTAGAGGAATAGACTTTTTAAATTGTAAGAATAAGAACACAACCGGTGCCTACTGCATGCCCCCCCCCCGAACCCTCTAACTGGGAGATGGGACCAAGCCTGATTGGGGGGCTCCGGCCAGTGCTTTGTGACCCTTGCTATGTTATAAATTAAAAATAAGCATAACTAACTATTAAAGAATGAAAAATTTTTTGTGGATTTTGATGTCATTTTGCTTTTTGTCCAAATCTGTGAACTTGTTTTTGTTCATGCTAAGTCTAAAAAAAAAAAAAAAAAAAATTATTTTTTATCCATAATGTTGAATATTTTAAATTTATTCAACTTTTCAACAAGAAAAATCTCTCAAGTTGATGTTAAAAATTACTACAAAACATTGTTGATTTATTTAAAATATGGATTGATCTATTATGACAGGTCTCTAACTTGTATTTACTTTCAATTTTTCTAGTTGAATTGTTCACGTATAATGCATATGGTCCTTTATTATTTATAAATAGGTTACGATAAAATTTGTATTTTATATGATGAATACTACGTTAGGAAAATTGAGATATAGTAGAGTGGGGGCCCCTACCATATCATACATTCAGTGGGGGGTATATGACCCTTGCCCTGGCAAAGAAATAAATTAAATTCATGTCTCTAATGTTTCTATATTAGATGATAATCTAAAAAAAAATGCACTTAGATTAAAATTCTTCTGCAAGTGTGTCTACATGATGGTCGCAGGAATTTATAATCCATTCTTGGGTATGCCCATTATGATGAGCACATGTTTGAAAGAATTTATTTTATGACATTTGTTGAATTTAGTTCTCTTCCTTCTTCCCTGTTCTTAAGGTGTGTGTGGAGGAAGAAACCATTTTTGGAAAGAATATAAAGAGAAAAACAAAATTATGGATTAGCCATTTCATGAAATAATTTTGGTACAAATTAATCCTTAAATATCTTGTTTTCTTTCTCTCAAAGATTACACAGTATAAACATTTAAGAAAAACACAGAACACACAAATTTCTTTGAACCAGATGCAAATCTTGCTTATATAGAAGCTATTAAACTAAATGCAAAACTTCTGCATCAAAGACATAGTACAACCTCATTTTAACCCATATCTTCCCAGTGTCTGTTTAAATTGCTCCATCCCCCCCATTGTAACGGTCTTGTTTAAAAGTGCCTATTTTCTTCATGTTAGATGAAAACTTACAAATTATTTAACATTTTTCAGTGAAATTTTCACTTTCAAAATTTCTAGTTTAGTTTGGATACATGGAAAAAAAAAAATTAAAGAGATCAGTTTGAAAATCTGGATGAAAGACTCACGCATTATTTTTAACCGATAGCATTGGTAAACTAGTTTTAATATAAGATACAACTGGGCATAAAGTTTTTTTATTGCTCTTAATAAACTGATTCCTTGTAATTAATACAGATTAATAATTAGGAAAAAAAAAATCTTCTGAACATCAGTTTAAGCTGACATCTTTATTTTCTATATATATTTGACCATTTTGTTTAATGTTCATCTTTTTTTGATTTCACTTGAAAATTTGGAAGTTTTTAATTAATATGTTTCAGTGAAATTTTCACTTTCAAAATTATAGTTTAGGTACATGGAAAAAAAAAGAAGCTTTAAATTCATTGAGACAGTGTTGGATAATATAAAGGAAATAATTTATGGTAAACATTATATTTAAAATTACATACCGACAGAAACAATTCGTAATACAACTTCTACATCCTGTTTAAGATCAAAATATTATGACAAAATCTCTGTAAAAATAATTTGTTTTAGTGCAGAAACATAGAGTAGCAATGAAAATAAATTTCTTATTGTATAATAATTTACAGACTTTGCAAATATTTACTGATCTATTTATACCCAATTTTTTTTTCTTTCTCACTACAAGACCTCATAATAAATCTTTGTCTAATATGAAATTTTGGTCTCCTAGCAATTCCTGGTGTGTGTGTGTGTGTGTAAAATATATATATATATAATATTTTTAAAGACACTTCTTTTAATTGTGTTGTGTGTTTTTTTTTTTTTTTTTTTTTTTTAGACCAATTTTGGATTTTTGGTAACATTGAAAACACTCAGAATATTTGGGTTCAAATTCTTCCCCACAACAAGAAAAACATTCTGAAAATTAGAAAAATTAAGTAAAAAGAAAAATAACCTTAAATAACTTTTATTGGTTTGTAAGCAAACTTGTATAAATGTAAGAATTGGTGCCAAAATTCACCATATATATGTATATGTTTTAAGATACGCTATATTTAAGGGTAAAAGTGCTCAGTATTAATGATATTGCATATAAATGTACAAGTAGATGACACTGAGCGGCGATAGTCTGTTTCATGCTTGAACACAATCTTCAGGTTTAAGTCTCTTCTTCTCTGTTTTGATTAAGTTTGCCCTTTTTTGCTTTTTGTATTCTACAGACATTGTGTTTATGTCGGTGTCTTTTTCTTCTTTTTTTTTGTTTTGGCAAGCTTGGTATTGATAGGGTTTAGTTTTTTTTTTTTTTTCTTTCTTTCTTTCTTTCTTAGCATTTTCCCTTCCCTTATTACCTAATTTATAATTTAAAAAAATATATAAGTTTGGGTTTCCAGTTCCTTAAACTCTGTACTTCTGACCTCTCTGCCTGAAACTTGAAATTCTATTTGGTAATTATTGTTATTTTGTTTTGCTTATTGCCCAGTTCACACTCCTTCTTGGTCTTCTGAACGGGATTAGAGGTTCATCTCTCCTTTTCCTCTTTAGGATTGGGTTTCCAGTTCCTTCTGAAGTCTATATCAACTCTATACTCTTAACGTCTCCACCTGAACTTTGAAATTTTTTTTTTTTTTTTGATAATTAAGTCTTGACTTCTTCAAGTATAGAATTAGCTGTCTATCTTTCCTGTTATCTTGGCCTTTCTTACGATAATACAAATCTACACAGTAATGATCTACCTTGAGTGGCCCTTGGGCCTTGTATTGGGTGAACATTAGAGTAAAAAAAAAAAATGAATGAACACACACACATACACACACGCACACGAAACTTCTTCATCTCACCAAGAAAATATTTAAAATTCAAATTCAATTGTTCAGTTATTTGGTCAGATTTTAGGAAGAGTCTGAGTACTTTTCAGCACTTCCTCACATGTCCCCTGAAATTCTCTTTGAATAGATTATTGCTTTTCAATCTTTAATGACAATAACCAAACAAGTGTATTTGTATGATGTTTGCATTTTATTATTATACAACGACAGAAGAACAGGCAGTGTTTCAATGTCGTCATTCCAAAAGGAATTACTTTTCTTCGTTTTCTAAAGACTTTTTCATTTGGCTAATATGCTCTTCAAATCCACTGAAATCTCTCTTTGATTCATATATCAAAGGCTGCATAAAAATAAAATACTGCTTGGATTAACAAACATAGGATTTACAATGGATTATTGTTTCGAAACAACAGATTTTCATTCAATGTAGATAATCTTCATTTTCATTGTTACATATCCGGCTTTGAAAAAATCCTACAAAATTTGCTGTTTGCACTTAATTTTTTTTAATCTGAATGAATTATTGATATGTTTGAGTCTATAGCAAAATATGTAAATTTTTATATGTCTCGATTACAAATTGCTAGCAACAATTTTGATTTAGAAAATAACAAAAGCTTTAATAAAAAAAAGAAAAAAAACATTCCTTTGAAATTGTCATAAGGTAATACAAATTTGAAAATTCACTACATAGCTAATTGCTAAAAATGAAAATACTCCTTATAAATACAATTATTTTTAGAATTATTTGGAAACATTTTGTTTATCTGGGGACAACTATTAAACTTTTTAATATTTTTATTGTTATATTTGTACGATACTTAAATATTTACCTAATAGTCTAGTTGACATTAATTTTCCATACTGGATTCTTTTTGCATGTGTGATCTTGTTCTAAAGATAACATTTTTTACTCCTGCTCCTCGCAAATACATGTAGGGGTGTTGAAAAAAATTCTCAGCCTGACCAAGAAGCCATTCCCAAAATAATTTGATATTTGGTCAAAAGTTGTTTAGAGCAATAACTTTACATTTTTGTTATTCTTTTTCTTGTTTTTTGGATCTCGCCAAAATGTATTCTTATCAGCAAGATTGGGAGATAGTAACGCACTTCTAATAAATATTAGATTATTTTGGGGATTCTTTGTAAATAGACACCTGTTATTAGATCTCTTGTAAAAATGGTTGATTTCTTGTCGGCATTTTCACCATTGAACTTTTGCTATATTATTATTTACACCTGTGACTTTTTTTTTTTTTTTTACAGAACACAGTTTATTTTTTAATTATATTTCGTAAACTAGGGAATACTTAAAAAAAAAAAATTTTGAAATCATTAAAATAAATTAACCCTCTCTTTCCTTTTTCTTTTTTCTTTTAAATTATTGAATTCTGTGCTTGGGGAAATATGTGGTTCAGTTTATTTCAATGAATTAATTTCTTTCTCTTAAATAATGTTGTTATATATATAAGAGCTGTTTGTTGAATTAGTCAACTGAAAATAGTGTTTTTTTTTTGTTTTTTGTGTGTATACTTGTACATACGTGTACATGTATACACACCCACCTAGCTATATGCATATGAGGTTTTTTTTTTTTTTTTTGTTTGTATACTTGTTCACACATATATACCTACTCATATCTGTGCATACATATTCCCTTCCCACACACATACATGTTTATAGCTTTCACAC
The DNA here is from genome assembly GCA_964036315.1 of Acanthosepion esculentum. Lineage (NCBI taxonomy): Eukaryota > Metazoa > Mollusca > Cephalopoda > Sepiida > Sepiidae > Acanthosepion > Acanthosepion esculentum. Next base: position 3,608,529 of record OZ038512.1, on the reverse strand, counting down.
TTGGTCTCATTATCTTCACTTTTGTTTCGGATACTATTATACATCCTACAAACACACCCATAACTAATATATATATATATATATATATATATATATATATATATATATATATATATATATGCAAACACTGTGCGATGGGTAAATTATCGCTATTTTACATATATATATATATATATATATATACGCACATGCATATGTTTACTGATTTTCATGTAAAATGATCACATGTCTATCATAAAAAAAAAAAATAATGTCAGCAAAATTCCTTGTAATCTAATTCATATTTATTTGTAATGTTTTTCTTAAAATCTCTAACTAAATCTTACAATAGTCATTTGATTTTTAAATACTGAAAATGGTAAATCAAGCTATTTAGTTTCTATATTCTGTATAAATGGAATGTCTGTTAGTTCCATGGTTTTATTCTTCAGAATAATACATTTTTATTTATTTCCAAAACTCAAACATTATGTTGCTCTTTATATATATTTTAAAAGTCAAAATAGTGAAAATGTTTTTTTTTGCAAAAAGACAGTTACATTGCTTAAATAAAATTCCTGGTTAAAAACTAATGTTGGTAAAATGAAGTCATCTTTTTATTTGTTTTTAAACAATTGCTTTTTATTTAAGCATTTGCTGATGTGGAAATTGTCTTCCGAAAAGACTTGCATTTTCAAAACTTACTTCAAACTCTTTTTAGTATCAAAAAGAACTTTTATTATATTTGTACATATTTCTGTGCAGATATTTATTTTTTGTCCAAAATTAATTTGGAGCAATTATATTCCAAGACATCACTTGACATGTTTGTCTTTTAAAGAGAAACTACATTTAGAAAAAGCTTTTTTTTTTTTTTTTTTTTTTTTTTAAAAGAAAATTATAAATACTAAAATTATGCAAAAATAATTCTGAAGATATTTCAAGTTTATTTTTTGACCTTATATTAGGTTGGTGCAAAAATAATGTCGTTTTCTCACATGAAGTTGAACGTCAAAAAACGACATTATTTTTGCACCAACCTAATATTTAAGTAGATGATTAAATCATTGTAGGTTATAAAATAAATTTTATTCAGCACTCGGTGGGTAATATTAAGATTTTATTAAGTTAATCATATATAAATAAATTATAATTTAATCTACTTGTATATTATTTATGTATATATTTGTGTTAATGTCCATTTTACAGCATTTATTTTGCAGTAAAAATTGTTTTATTGTTGTATATAAAAAACTCTTTTTTGGTATGTTAAATACAACAATTTTGATCAACCTTGTCATTATGCAAGTCTTGGAGAAAAATCCATGATTTCTTTATTCTCTTAAAATAAGCAATTAAATATCAATTGTTATTTTAAAAATTCCTGAATCTGCAAGATGGTTCCATGCTTTTAAGATGTCTTTGATCCCCATGTTGCTGAGTAAGCTGTTCTCGTTTGCAAATGAATGAAGAGATTCTTTTATTTTTGTGAAGATCTGACAACGAAGCACGCTTCATGTTGTCGGATGCATAAATATGTAGTAATTATTTTTGTCAGTTTTTTACAACTAGACATATGCAGTTCTCGACAATAATCAACTTGCACATAATTTATTTATCTATTTATTTTATTTTATTTTTGAGTTCTGTTATTTTCTTTTGCCTTTTTCTAATTCGTTCAATAAACGAATTCCTACAAAAGGAGTTATTTTGGAATACTGGTTAGATCCGGTTTTATTATGTTGCATCTCAATGGCTAGAAAATATTACTTTTATTTAATTTCAAGCTTTGAACAATCAGTCCGTCTTTACAAGAATGTATCTCAATGAAGGGATTTCTTACTTATTATTCTTAATCTTTATAAATTGGGATTAACTGGATTTTTGTAAATCTGCCAATTTCATCAAAATTGGCTTATACAATGAACTGTGATATTTAGACAGAAAATGCTGCTGACTTATTACAAATAATATAGAAATCTTACATTTGAATTTTTTTTTTTTGTCATCAGTATATTATAAATCTTAAGTTTTTTTTCTTAGTATCTATAATAAAAATAAATTTTATCAACAAATAAATGTTTTTTATACTGACTTTTATACTGGTCAGTTTGGGATACCTTCAGTGTTCTGGTCATTGGGACCTAATCAATGTAATTGTGAATAATCACTATATAGTCACAGTTGATTTCTTTATTTCTCAGTTATATACATATATTCATTTGTCTGTCTGTTGGGTGGGCCAAAATGTTTGATTGGTGTATTAAGTCAATTTTCTATTTAATAAAGAGAAACTTTTTGGTCAACTTTCTTAGTCAGTCCCTATCTATTTATCTCATTCCATTCATATCTGTCTGCCTATCCATCCATCCGTGTGTGTGTGTGTGTGAGTGGTATGTGTGTAAAGTTGATATTAATCGTGTTCCCACTTTAAAACTGTCCTCAAATCAGGTCTGTTGATTTTCCTTTGTTTACCAAATTCACATCGCTGATCTCTCTCTCTCTCTCTCTCTATACTAGATAAATTATTCGTAATAAAACAGTTAATTTTTCTGCAGTTAGACAAAATTGGCTTCAAGTAATTCTGAAGCAAAAAGTTAAGCAATGTTTTTTAGTGGGTGTGAAATGAGTGACTTGGAAATACCACTTTGCAAATAACATCATACCTTTTTTTTTTTTTTTCCTTTTGACTACTCCTCTCCCACTCCGCCCCCCAAATAAGGCGGTAGGAGTACATCTAAGCCAAGCCCAACTGCAAAATATTCATCTCTTATATTTATTTACTCTTGCTTCTCATTAATTCAACCCCCCCACTCTTCTGCCATTGGTTAACCATTGTATCTGACTGTTTACTTTTCACATCAGATGTACACTGACTGACTGCTTCTTAGCAGCAATGTGGAAGTCACAGCTTTCTGCTGTTGGTCAAGGAAGGGAATGGTCAGTTGCACTGACCACTGCCATTCTCCCCTCTCTATACGTTTTTCTGTTGAACTGTTGCTGTTCACTAAGCTTGGCTTAGTCTTGGCACAAGGCCACAGGTATTAGGATCACACGGTGAAGAATGAAGTCATTACAGCTTTCATCTTGCAGAGCACTATACTGCATTTCACTGCTTATAAGACGTTCTGAGGCGTTAGATGCCCCGGAAAAATTTGAAGGAAGTAATCAGAAAAAAAAAGAAGCTTATTCTGTATAGTTCGTAGCCCTCTCCATCATCCCCAGTTTTACTCACTGGATAGCATATTTCAGAATGAAAACCTAGTCATGACAAATTTATCACACACCGAGGAGTACCGAGTTTACGGTAACTGTTTAGAATCTAAAAATTCGGAGAAGTTACTGCCTAATACCGATGAAACCTAACATTATTATAGCCTGAAAGACTCACTAATCGTGACGAGTTCATCGTAAACCAAGCTGGAGCACTAATTTTAAATTAGAGACATGTAAATTTGGATACAGAAATAAGGCTCAGAATCTGATGTAACTGGGGTGGGGTCTCTGATACTTACCCTAATCCCGACTTCCAATTTGTAGGTGATTTTTGGAAATATCTTATATGAAAAAAATATGTGTCTTATACACAGCAAAATATGATGCCACGCTGAAGTGCCTACTTTGGACTTGAATTATTTTTATCAACAAAGAACTGAGAAATCCCCCCCACCCCGACCATCGTTGCAAATACCTCGGCTGTTTCAGAAATACTCACATCTAAAGACGTTAGCATAAAATATGTTATTAATACTCATTCTTAAATTTAAAGGAAATAAATCATACAATTTTTTTATTGCTTGTTTTTTGTTTTTTTTTTATATTGCATATACAAAGAATGACTTTTAAATTTTCAGTTTGTCAACAACTTCCTGTGTATCAACCTTTTCTGAAATATTTATTTATTTTTTTTTTTCCCAATGTATACACAAATGATGTCTATTTTAATAATTAAGTATTTAACTATCTGAAGAATCGTCTTTCTCTGTATTTATTAAAACTTCTTTTAATTACCTGAAAAGAGTTGCATTTGAGAAGTATTTGTTTATAAAAGACAAATGGATGAAGATTTTAATTATTGGTACTTGATTTAAATTTCCAGCATTAAATTGGTTAAAATCAGTTCAATTAGTTAAATTCTGAGCTGACAATAATTTATTAAATTAATCTATGTACCTGCTCCCCAACTAAATATAGATTTAAATTTTTATTTTGTTTTTTGTCTCTCTCTGTGTCTACTTATCTCTGTGCCTCTCTACCTATCCATCTCTCTACTTGTCTCTCTCTCTACCTATCTGTCTCTTTACCTATCTCTCTCTCTACTTGTCTGTCTCTCTACCTATCTATCTCTCTACTTGTCTGTCTCTCTACCTATCTATCTCTCTACCTATCCATCTCTCTACTTGTCTGTCTCTCTCTCTATCTCTCTCTCTCTACTTGTCTGTCTCTCTCTCTATCTATCTCTCTGTCTATCTCATTGTGTGTACACATGCATCAAATATTGCTGCCACATCTGGTCTGATGCTCCTGCTATATATTTAGAGATTTTAGATAAAATCCAAAGAATCTGCTATGTTATTGGTCCTGCTCTGGCATGTCAGCTTCAATCATTTTCTCGTCACCGTAACATAACTTCCCTGTGCTTTTTATATATATATATATATATATATATATATATATATATATATATATATATTTTCATGGCAATTGTTCTGATCAACTTTCCTCTTTGGTACCTAGACTTTATGAACTTAAGCCTACTACTAGATTGGCAGCTAGGTCTTCTGATTTTCCAGTTGAAATGGCTAGATGTAACCGTAAGTTTTATATTATTTTTCTTCTATTGCACTTCTCACTTGTGGAACTCTCTTCCGGCATCTTCCTATTTGGTCAACTTTAAGCTTCAAAAATGTAAATGCAATGTCAATCATTATCTTCTGTCTTCTTAATTCCTCTTCTTTTAGTTCTCAATCTCTTAAATTTTTTGTCTGTTTCTATAGATTCTCTTCCACTCTGTAGTCACTTAGTGACTTTCTTGCCTTGCTTGGGGTGAAATGATGTTTAAAAATTTACCAGCAGCTAAATCTCTCTTAAATTAATCCACATTACCTCGTTGGTTTGGGATATCTTCAAGCTTTGGGTCATAGAAACCCAGCCAATGGAATTGTGCATGATCACTTATAGAAGCAGTTGTTTTTTGGGTTTTTTTCTTTCTCACATCTATATACATATATTCATTTGTTTGTTTATCTACCTATCTATATTTTGTTTTTAAATTGAAATCAATTATCAGAATTTAGAAGCACTTAAATGATTTACTGTATTAGCCATTTTAATTTTTAATATCAATCTGGTCAGTTATGAAATGCTTTTGTAGTGTCAGGATAATTTTGGATGTAAAAAAAACAAAAAAACTTTGTTTTAATTTCTGAGATGGGGAGTTATTATTTTTTATTTACGTTTGGACTATTAGCCTCATCTTTTTTTATCGCAAAAGATACAATAGCTGAAATATTATAATAACAAATACGAAGATACTAGTCTGATTGCAAATAAAATGTTAGCATTCACTAATCTTGTATATATTTAATTTTGGGGCTTTTTTTTAGAATATTATGTTAAAATTTTTACAAACTAGACTTTTTTTTTTTTTTTTTTTTTTTGTTGCATTTCTTAAACAGTTTTCGTTTGAATGCGAGTTCAGATAAATAAACAAAAAAATTTTAATAATTTAATTCATTTTTTTAAATTCTTACACTCATCTGCTTTTTTTTTTTTTTTCTTTAAAATTTTAATTCTTTTACAAAACAATATGAAGAGATTGAATTTTCCACTTTTATAGAAATAATTACTTACATAGCCCTCCACCCCTACTTTCCTGATTTCTTTTGCTTTGTATTTCAAAATTTTATTTAGGTGTAAAAAATCTTTATACAAATTTGGAAACGGTAATTGTTTTGGCCTGATTAATTCTCAGACTAAGCAATTCTTTGAAATTGTGAATAACAATTTCAAAGAAATATGTTTAGTGATTAGTTTTGCTTTTCTTCGAATTTTATCCACTTTTGGTATGGATTCTTTTGATTTCTTCAGTTTTAAGCATTTGTTTTAGAAATATTTTTGCATCTAAGAGATTTCTTAATTATCAAAATCAGTAAATCCAATTGAATATATAAGGTGCAGGGGGTGCTGAAAACTTCTTGAACATCCAACCCATTTCCAAAAATAAAATGAATCAATGTATTCATTATTTTTTTTTTTTTCCTTAAGAGCTTCTTGGTTGACTGAAAACCTTTTAGCACCCTCTTGTATACATGTGTGTGTGTGTGTGTGTATATATATATATATATATATATATATTATAAATTAATTGATTTAAAATGTTTTTTTGTTTTTGTTTTAAACCATATTTTAAATCAATAATTTATAATATTAATGCTCTGTAAATTTACATTGAGCACTATTGTGTAAAAATAAAAATATCTATAAGAACACCGGATTTTATATCTTACTGTTCTTTCTTTTTATATATATATATATATATACAGCTGTATGATTTTCAGCAATATATTACAGATATGTAACCTATTCTTGTTTATTGTTATTAACTTTTATTTTTGTAAAAAAAAAAATGACCTGAACAGTCAATTTTTTTCTTTTTTTCTTAGAGTGAAAAAATATGAAAATTTAATTCTAAGGATTTTATTTAAAAGCTAATACCTAGTTTGATCAATTTCTTTTTTGACTTCATAAATTTATTCATTTTAAAAAAACAAAATAAAATGGTCTTAAAAAAAAAAATCAGTGCTCCTCAATACTTCTAAAGGATTTTAATGGAATTATTCCCGGTGTTTAAATAATTCAAGATACAAGTTTGTGTTTGTTTTGTTTTTGTTTTTTTGTTTAAGGGGGGAAACCACAAATCATTATATAAATTGTAGATTAGGTTTTGGTATTTAATCAAGATAATAATTACGTATGAGGGTCCTGAAAAATCTTTTGCCCAAATTGATAACTTTCAAACAATTCTTGGTCTGGTTGACAATTTTTCAGTTCCCACTTGTCGTCTTTGAAAAGATTTCTAAAGTTGACTATATTTTATTTAAGTTTTTCTCTTATATAAATCCGTTTTGGTCATGTTTAATTAAAGAAATGAAACTTGAAGTTGAGCTTAAATAATCTTTAAGACTATCAGGACATTAAAATGTTTTAACAATTTTTCTTGTGTTAAAATGATTTTCAAAGCTTTTCTTTTTTGTTTGAAAACATGTTTTAATTATAAGATTTCATTCACACCTTTTTTTTTAAAATTTTATTAATTGTCTATTATTTTGTTGTCCTCGTCTTCATCTTAATTACAATATCAGTTACATTAATTTGTGTTTATTTTTTTTCTGTACATTTCTTTATATTAAAAAGGCTTTCCTACTCCCTGAATATTTACCTTTTAAAAATAGGACATTTTGTTTTCCTTGCTGTTTTTCAAAAGCATTTTCAAACTATACTCAACAATTATCTATCCTACATATCCTTGTAATCTACAATTCTTATATCTAAGCAATTAATTCAGTGATTCTACCTTGAGTGTCTCTTGGTCCTTGTATTGGATCAACAATAGCAGAAAAAGAAAATTTAATATTTAGTGTTCAATCTTTTGTTTTTCCCTAACTGTCTTTGCAAACACATTTTAAGTTTATGGAAGAATTTTTTTTTAATCCTTTTTAATCTGCGTATGTAACTTATTAAATTCAAAGTTATTTATAATATACACAATTAATTATGCTTTTAATGTTTAAACATTGTAAGTAATTTTTGATCCACCATTTTATTTTAATGTGTTTGATATTTTGAAAATTTGAAAGCAGCATGTAAAAATATTTGCTAACAAAATGTCTGTTTCTTGTAGAAAGCATTAAACTAGATCTTTTACAAAAATTGTCTGCTTCTGATGTTTATCCGCTTAAAGAATTAATCCTTCCTGTAAAATCTTTTTTTTATTTTATGGAAGCCAAAGCATAGCAAAACATAACAGTAACAATAAGTTTTTTTTTTTTTTTTTTTTTGTCTATCCAAAGGATATTGTTAATTGGCCTTCAGTAAACTCTTGAACAGGGTTGGTGAAAGGGTCTTGTGGGTCCCCACCAAATCTATGATACAGGGTTCCCCTCTCTACTACATTTCAGTTTTAGTAGTATTCATATAAAATAAAAATTTTATTGTAACCTAATTATGTACAATAATGGATCATATGTAATATAGGTGAAAAATTCAGTTAGAAAAATTGAAAATAAATACAATGTATCTAAATACAAATTAGAGACATGTCATAATAGATCATTCCATCTTAAATAAATTGATGTTTGGTGGCAATTCTTAACATCAACTTGATATTTTTCTTGTTAAAAAGTTGAATAATTTTAACACATTCATTATGTATAAAAGATAGTAAATTTTATATAGCCTTTTTTTTTTTTTTTTTTAAATTTATTTAGTGCTTTTTTTTATTTATATAGTGTTTTTTTCATAACTTAGCAGGAGCAAAACAAATTCACGGATTTGGACCCCCCCCCCCACCAAAAAAAACAGAATGACATCAAAATCTGAAAATTTTTCATCCTTTAATAGTTTAGTTGTGCTTAGTTTAATTTGTAAAGTATATAAATGTAGCTAGAAAAAAAGTAAATGTTGGTAAGATAGTGAGGGTCACAAAGCACTGCCTGAAGCCCCCAATCAGGCTTGACCCCCTACCCTACCCTCCAATCAGGGGGTAGTAGGCACTGGCCCTGCACTTGATCAGTTATTTTTGTTACTGCGTGTGTAAAATGTGTTTGATCACCTTAGTTTATATGCTTTTCCTTCATTGAATTGCAATTGGTTTTAAACGATATCTCTCTCTCTCTCAATATATCTCTCTCTCTTATATATATATATATATATATATATATATATATATATATATAAATAATATTTTTTTATTTAATTAGGATTTTATGTTTGTCTTGGTGTTTATACCCAATCTTTACTTTCTTGATCTCCTTCTCATTGTAGATTGCATTTTTGTAAAACGATTTGCATCTGAGTAAAATAGGTGTTTGTAATATAACGTAATATCTATGGAAATGAAATAATTTCTTCTTCAAAATCTTGCCCGCCTTATGTAATTGTGAAAGGGAAATTTGGTCCTAATTTCTCGTATTCTAAATATCTAGCATGCATTTCAGAATAAATTAAAACTTATTTTAAACAAATTTTTATTTCCATTCAATTTTTTTTTTTTTTTTTTAAAAGTTCAATCTTTAAAATTAATTTTTTTAACAATCTTATTTTTTCCTGTTTTTCATTATGACAGCTTTTAATTTTCGATGAAATCAAAATATAATGAGGGGGAACATATGATGGGGGCTTCTTGTATATCATTCATGGCTTGATCAATCCTCTCGGCGTATCAGTATTTTGTACATTAATAGCATTTACAAAAGACTCCGACACATGCACTCAGACAAACGTTAGTTTATTTAGCTTTATATAGAAATTAACTAATGTCGACTTTTATGACATATACGATTAATTGAAACTAAAGTGTTTCTAAACTTTAAGAACTAAATTAAAACTTCGTTAACAGTTGTTTCCTGAATCTGTTTTCATTTTTGGTCAACTTTGGCTCAATAGACGGTCATTATGACATTGCATTGGCAAGAGTAAGTAATCGAGCAAATATCACGCTCACACACATGCACACACACATGCATACACACACACACACACATTGTCTATTTTATGCACACACACACACACAGTCTATTTTATGCACACACACACACACATTGTCTATTTTATGCACACACACACACACACATTGTCTATTTTATGCACACACACACACACATTGTCTATTTTATGCACACACACACACATTGTCTATTTTATGCACACACACACACAATCTATTTTATGCACACACACACACACAATCTATTTTATGCACACACACACACACACACACAATCTATTTTATGCACACACACACACACACACATACACAATCTATTTTATGCACAAACACATTGTCTATTTTATGCACACACACACACACACATTGTCTATTTTATGCACACACACACACACACATTGTCTATTTTATGCACACACACATTGTCTATTTTATGCACACACACACACACACACTTTCTCTATTTTTATATACACACACGCATTCACTCTTTTTTACACACACACACACACACACGCACACACACAGTGTATGAGATTAATAGAAATATATAAAATTTGTCTCTGGGTTTTTGTAGATGAACCCTTTTTGTAACTGTTCAATCCACTCATCAGGTTTCAGCAATTGAAAACGGCAAGGAGGGATTTTTATTTCACTAAAATGAAGATTTGTGTCTGTAATTTGTCTTTAAATTTTGCAATAATTAAAAATTGGCGAATGATGAGGTGAATTTTAGCTGGAAATGAATAAGTTCATGGAAAATTGTGAAATTACAAATGTCCACTTTCTGTTTGATGAAAATTATTTAGAGAGATTCACTTTTGTCGCCACATCTTTTTTTCTTTTTTTTTCTTTTTTACGCACCTGCTTTTATTATGCGCAAACAAAAATAAAATGGTTTTAATGAAAAGATGACTAATTTTCTTTTAATTAAATCTCATTATCTACTTTTTTCACAACTGCATTCCATTGACTTTGTTTTTATTCTTTCAATCTCCCCTACCAGTGAGAGGAGCCCCCTCCTCCTCCCTCTTGTCTTATCCCCCCTTCCCTCTTGTCTTATCTTCCCCCTTCCCTCTTGCCTTATCTCCCCCCTTCCCTCTTGTCTCATCTTCCCCCCTTCCCTCTTGTCTTATCTTCCCCCCTTCCCTCTTGTCTTATCTTCCCCCCTTCCCTCTTGTCTTATCTTCCCCCCTTCCCTCTTGTCTTATCTTCCCCCCTTCCCTCTTGTCTTATCTTTCCCCCTCCTTCGTGTGTCTTATCTTTCCCCCTCCTTCGTGTGTCTTATCTTTCCCCCTCCTTCGTGTGTCTTATCTTTCCCCCTCCTTCGTGTGTCTTATCTTTCCCCCCTCCTTCGTGTGTCTTATCTTTCCCCCCTCCTTCGTGTGTCTTATCTTTCCCCCCTCCTTCGTGTGTCTTATCTTTCCCCCTCCTTCGTGTGTCTTATCTTTCCCCCTCCTTCGTGTGTCTTATCTTTCCCCCTCCCTCATTGCTGACTCTTGTTGCTTACTGTCTTGTCCCTTGCTATCTCATCCTCTCGTTGCAGTTTCCATTCTCTCTTGCTCATTCATTCTTTCTCCCTCACTCTGCTTGCCTAATCACTCTGTTGTCGCTCTCTCTCCCTCTTGTCGGATAATTGTTTTATAAACTTCTGGTTCCTACAACAACTCTAGAATTTACTACATTTTTTATTGTAATTTTTTTCCTTTTTCTCATCATTCATTCCTCCTTTCATATCTAAACGACTGATTAAAGGAAGGAATTTAAAAAAAAATGTAGTTGTTGCAGTTGAATAATCAGGAATGTCATTTTTCTTTGATTAGAAATCTTTGCTCCACCAACAAAGATTTTCTTAACTTGACCCATTTGCTTTCTTTTGTTGAAACAATCGCTTTTTTTTTTTTTCTTTTTTTTTCTTTTATTGTCTATTGGTCACCAATTTACATGTTAATTTCACTGTCTTCATTTTTTAATAGACACTCCTTAAATGAACATAATTTCTTATCACTAACTAAATTACTAAAACCACTTCATGATTTACTTTTAACACCATTAAAAAAAAATTTCCATGTAAAATTCATTAAATTTACCCATAAGAAAATTGATTCTTCATTTTTTTTTTTTTTTTTTTTTTTTTTTCCACTTTAGTTACAATGAACCACAAAGGATAGGAAGTTGTGGAGAGTCATGATCTCCCACAACCTGAAGGGGCATTACACATAGACAAATAGAGTAAACATTTACTTTAAGATTTTGAGAATCATAGTTCAACCATTTTTAATGTTTCTGTCTGTTAATAGTCAACAACTTATTTTATATACTAATATTTTGTACCTAGATTGGTTTCTTTATATGTGGTTAATATTTTTTGACCGTTTAGTACTGACTAGTATGTACTCTTGTCTTTCTGAATGCTATATAGAGTTCAAAGTGCCTTGACGTTAATTGTTTCTGGTTCAATTTTGGATTGGTTATAAAATTAGTAAAACTAAAAATGGAGTTGCAGACTTGGTGTCTAATTGTAAATTTCTGTCTAAATCCAATTTTATAAAATTTCTTTGTTTAAAATAATCCCTGTCATTCAAACTGAAGCTTTTCTTTTTGAGATAAAAATTCTTCGATGATGTCCTTGTGATTATGCAATACTTCTGTTTCATGAGTAAATTTTAACTGTTGCTAAAATTTTTTATTTTTTAAAAATTTTCGGGATTTTTTTTTTTCTTTTCTTTAGTAATTGACTGGAGTATTTGATTATGAAACAAATAATCGATGCGACCCTAATATATAATCTCAAACACATTTTTATAGAAATATGTTCCTTTATTCCAGATATTCTTGCATCCAAAAATTCCAATTTTGATGTAACTTTCTTTATATCAAAATCTATATCACTGGCATTCTCTTTTATATAAAACTGTTTCTGTTCTGTCTTTGATTGAACAATATTTCTGTTTAATGTGTGCTTTTCTTTTCCTTGTTAATGTTGTTTTGAATATTTTCTGAACCCTTTGTTCCAAACAATTCATTTTTATATAGTTTGGTTTCAGAAACGTGTGTATTTTGCAGATATTGTGTACTTGTGTATTTCCGCTAAGAGTTTGTTTTTATTTCTTGGTCAGATGATTGTTCTAATAATCGGATCTTGATATAAAACCTAATCGACATCTCTCTTCCTTTGCATGTATAATGATTCAGTTTTGTTTTTGTACAATGTTGATAGCCAGTGTTTTATTTCTTAATTTCACGTTTGTATATAAATCCCCCGAACAATGATTAGGCTTGTCAAAATTTAATTTGGTTTTCCATATCCAAATAAATTTTCACAAAGTAAAGTATTTTCTTTTCCTTTTTCTTGTTACCTTTTGATTCATGATATATTGCCCAGTCAAAAAAAGAATGCTAGCTTATATTGGTCTTTCATTGCACGCGTGTGCGTGTATACACATGTGAAATAGTCATCCCATTGGTTGCTTAAAACTTCTAAAATTAAATATTTTTTTATTCCATGAAATTTTAGGTCTCCTTTTATTATTTTTTTTTTTCTTTCCTTCAATCTTTCTCAGTTGGCCTTTGTAAGAAAGAAAAAGTAGAAAATGCCTTTTGAAAGTTTCCAGATGTATCATATGTACAAGAAAAGCTGAAGAATATATTGTCCAGGGCTTGCATCCCCCCCAAAAAAAACCCCCCCAGTAACCCAAGTGGCTTGAATTCAAACTTTTAGCTAAAAATAGGGAAATCAGGCGATTATTTTATTTTTTTTTTCTATTAAAAATTACTGCAAGGAGGAGAAAATAACTTTCTCAAAAAACATTAAACGTAAACAATTGGTAGATTCCCCTTCCCAGCACCTCTTTCTTAAAAGATGTCAGCCATTTTTGACATATTTAATTCATTGTTTAGTAAAAGTTGTTTTTGTTAATATTTTTTGTTGCTTAATTCTTTGATTTGCTTATGTTCCAACACTGTTTTTGATCTCTCTCTCTCTCTCACACACAATTTCTCTCTCATTCTCTCATACACACACACACACACAATTTCTCTCTCACTCTCTCATACACACACACACACACAATTTCTCTCTCAATCTCTCATACACACACACACACACACAATTTCTCTCTCACTCTCTCATACACACACACACACACAATTTCTCTCTCAATCTCTCATACACACACACACACACACAATTTCTCTCTCACTCTCTCATACACACACACACACACAATTTCTCTCTCAATCTCTCATACACACACACACACACAATTTCTCTCTCACTCTCTCATACACACACACGCACACAATTTCTCTCTCACTCTCTCATACACACACACACAAATTTCTCTCTCACTCTCTCATACACACACACACACACAATTTCTCTCTCACTCTCTCATACACACACACACACACAATTTCTCTCTCACTCTCTCATACACACACACACACACACAATTTCTCTCTTACTCTCTCACACACACACACACACACAATTTCTCTCACTCTCTCATATACACACACACACACACACAATTTCTCTCACTCTCTCATATACACACACACACACACACACAATTTCTCTCTCTTGCTCTCTCACACACACACACACATTCTCTCTCTTGCTCTCTCTCTCTCTCTCTCTCACACACACACACACATTCTCTCTCTTGCTCTCTCTTTCTATATAGTTTTGCTTCAGAAAACAGTGTATTTTGCAGATAGTGTATATTTGTGTATGTCCATTAATAGTTTTTTATTTCTTCGTCAGATGATTGTTCATCTAATGGTTGGATTTTGATATAAGACCTAATCGACATCTTTTCTCTCCCTTTCTGTGTGTGTGTGTGCCTGTGTATTAATGATTCAGTTTTGTTTTTGTACGAAATGTCGATAGTCAGTATATTTTATTGTTTCCTATTTTCATGTTTGCATATAAATACCCCCCCCATGCCGAACACTGATTAGTCTTCTTAACAACGCTTTGCGATATTAAAGGGTTCAGCAAGGAATGAGGTTTGAGTTTCTGTATAAAAACGGCTGCGAAAAATAAGCTTTCCTTGGAAATTACTTGCAACCTTTTCTTCTTCCTTTTCTTTACCTCCACCATTTATTTCTTATCCTCTCCCCCACCTCCTCCCCCAACAAACGTGCAATTCCCACTCCCCTCCTCATTTCAAGTGGCCGAAAAAGGTAATGAACTTATGAGACGAGGAAGCAATTTTCAGTGTATTTGGAGACTGGAGTTCCTGCCACAATCGGCCATCGGTAGCACCAGGAACAATGGCCAGGAAATGAGAAACAGGAATCAGCCGACCACCATTGACTTGTAGCTTGCTCAGTTCTTATCTCTAAGATCTCTGCTGATTCTCAGACAATATTGCCTTTCTTTGCAGAATTTGCTCTTGGTTAATAAGCGCTCTAGCAACATTGCCGTTTCCTTTTTCTTCCCTTCTTGGAGAATAATCAGGAGAATGGAAGACGGACGCTTTTCTTTTCACTGGAGATTGTGTGTGCACTAGTGTATTTTTTTTTTTTTCTTTTTAATATGAATTAATAATGCATGTGTCTATATGAGGTGATAATTGTTTGTTGGTATAACAGTGTACGTTTGTGTGTGTGCGTTTGTGATACACGTCTATACACCAGACAAAATTTTACCGAGGCCATCAAAAATGATGTTTTGCAAACATCCTTATTATTTTGCATCTGAGCTCTTAAATATATTTTTCTCTGGTTATTATTGTTTAACTACTCTTTCGTAGAACTGTCTGCTATTGGCATAACAAAGATGCTCTCACCTCGTGCTGTTGTTGCAAGAGGCATAACTCTGCCACAGTAAAATGTTACATATACTATATATATTTAAAAAAAAAATATATAACAAATATCTACAGTATATATATTCAATAAACAAAAGTAACTTTTTTTTCTCTTCTTTTTTTTAATTTTTTTAATGTGTTCAATATTATGTCAGATACAGATGTTGGTGCTATGGCAGTGGAGTTTGAGCCTTCCCAACAATAACCCATTTTTTTCCTCATTACAAAGAGTAGTTCATTAAAAGTTTGGTAAAATGGTGCCTGATATGAAATTACATCTATGTTATTAAATATTTTCTACCAGAAAAAAAAAACTAGTACCTGTTCAAATTCCTGCTGGAATTTTTGTGATGCAAGGAATTCTACATTATTTCTTCATAGTTTTGTTGTTGTTTCAGTTATTATAGTGACATGCATGGAAAGATGAAAACATTTTACTCTAATGAATTGAATAAAGTGTTCAAAATTTCTTAAAGCTTACTGAGTACACTCAACTGGACAAATGCTGGAGATTAAAACTGTTGAAATGTGAGTGAAATGCAGTAGATAAATCTGTTCAGAAGCCATCAATGATTGCACTAGTACAAAGTCACAAGTCATCGTGACCGAGGGTTTGAACGTACTGGCCTTGTTCAGCTATAGATCATGTAAGATCATGTGCTCTCTCACTGAAACTTTACTGTCTGCTTAACATGGCTGCTTTATAAACATTGATTTTTGTGGGTGCTGAAAAAAAGAAAAACACAAATGTTCCTGAGCAGGCATCTGCAACAGGGATTAGCTAAAAACACCAAGATATGGATATATATTTGGAAACGTATATAAAAACTTAGTTTATATGTACATATATTCATGTGTGTGATATATAAATGCACATATAAATTCATATTTGACTGTTGTAGACGTCACCTTTTTAAGTGACTTAAAATTGGTCTGGCTAAAAACGTAATTTGCTAAGTTTTGTTACCCCCTACCAATGTTGAATGACGGCTTAAACAGTTTCAAATCTAGATCCTATGACATGTGCATTAACATTGTGGTTTTGGGAATTCCTAGATTGGAAGACCGTTTTTGTAGTGACTTCTTGGGTGATTGTAACACAGTGTCCATACACTTGCAAGCAGCCTCTCTTCTAAAAGGTAGCTCTTGTCAGCCATCTGAAATAGGAAATTATATTATATAGAGGTGACAAGACTTTCAGACCACTCTGTACAATTCTAATGACATGCAAAACTAGTAAGAAGTAATGCTTGATAACACCTGTAATGACAGTTAAAAGTACTTGGGTGGATACAATAAATGTACTTTGGAAATTTATTTCTTAACGTAAAGCAGTTAGGAGTTAAAAAACCTAAATAAAATCTTGTACTGACAGGAAGTTCTTCATATAATTGTTTAATGAAATTTGAAAAAATTCTTGCTGCCTAAATAAATCTTATAAGCAATTAAAATTAATGGATTTTTAAGCCGACCTTATTTTTCATATATATGTCAAAAATATAATTTTAAGCTGTGCTATATTAAGTGATATGGGATAAAGTGTATGCAAATATGAAAGTGGACACTGATGCTTGACGGCAATTGTCGGGCATGGATATTATGTTTGAATGTGAAACAGACTGTCGCCACTCATTTTTGACTTCAGTGTCCTCTAATAATATATGTAAGTTAAATTTCAGATATAAATAAAAATGTATTTGTAAAAAGGGAATAGTAATAAAGATGAAAGGAAAACTTTACCAGTGTGTTTTGTCCACTAATAGACTTTATCAAGGAAAAATTGCCTTGATAAAGTCCATTAAAGGATAAAATATCAATTTTTTTCTTTTATCTTCATTTTATACATTATATATATATAAAAAGGAAGAACAGTAAGATATAAAATCAGTAAGATATTTTTATTTTTACACAATAGTGCTCAATGTAAATTTACAGAGCATTAATATTATAAATTGATTTAAAATATGGTTTTTTCGCATATCTATATATATATATATATATATATATATATATTATACACACACACTGGACTACCCATAAATCCTTTGGGTATCTTTTAAAAGTAGTTCACAATAAAAAGTGACGAGGTACCATTATCATCAGTTTTATTATTAATTATACATTTGTATTTGTATTTAAAGACAGTTAAAGAAGGTTTATTGTTCCACTGGGTTTCATAGTTAACACATTGTATGGAAATTTGGAGCAATAATTTAAAATGGCTATAGTTTTTTCACAATAATTGTTTTTTTTATTAATTATTAGTTAATAATAAATTTTACCGGCTCAAAAACAGTAGCACCAAAAATGCCTTAGTTCAAATATATCCCGATTTAGAGTACAAAAATAAATTATTTTACAATATCAATAGATATGTTTTATTTTTTAAAATTAAGATACATTTTTTCTATCAAGTGTACTTTGAATACAGATATTAAAGATAGTGAAAGAAGGTTTATTGTTCCACACAAGTTTCATAATTAATACATTACCTGAAAATTTCATATAATAGCTTAAAAAGTGGTATAGTCTTTATCTAAATAAGTATATTTTTATTGTTTCTTCCTTGCGTTTATTTAAAAATACCTAATGGCAGCAAATCAGCATGCATCTATTTATTTACCGTTAAGTCATGCAGCACACCTAGTCTCTTCAGATTCCAAGTAGTTGTTTATTAAAAAAGTTTGAATGTAATGTAGCCAATTGTATAAATATGTTATGTATATTTCAATTTATTTAATAATTTTATAATGTATTATAAATGTTTCATACGCGTAGCAGTCGGAATATTTGCAAGTGTTTGTTTATATGCGGATTGATATAAGAATGCGTGCTGAAAACAAATATTGAATTTCCTATTAAAAACAGGAAAATGGCCCTGGCTAAAGAACCCCTTGTCTAATTTTAATGAAATTTGGCACTGCACACAGCAGGGATTCAAGGTACAATGTGCTCCTAAAGTGGTTGGGGTATTAAGTATCGTTTAAGCTGTATCTTGGGAACACACGTACAAGATTAGGGTTTTAGTATTTTATTTATATGATAATATATATATTCTTTGGCAGAATTGAGTCACTGTCAGTCACTGTGTGTTTATCTAAATCTAAAAATAAACACGCTAAAATTCACCTTCATCCCTGCCGTGCGCCGACGGCTTAGTGGTAGAAGTTCCGACTGACGCCAATTCAGTCGGGTTTCGATCCTAGCTAGAGGCAACCGGACGTCTAGCCACACTGATGAGCTGCGAAACAGTCTGTGGATGACAAAAATAAATATATATATATTTATATTTATTTATTTTTGTCATCCACAGACTGTTTCGCATATATATATATATATATATATATATATATATAATATATAGAGAGAGATGCACACACACATTTGGAATGTATGCAAGTGTATTCTGTGTGTGTGTTTGCCTCTCTATCACACAGTGTGTATATTTATACAAATACGCTCTCTGGTAGTGCTAATCCAAATTGACCGTCTGCTCAAGAGTTTTTTGGAAAAATATTTGTGTTAATGTTGCAAGAACTAATAGAATTTGACTGACCTGTCTGCAGATGCTTTCTAAAACGCCACTGACCAAACAAAAAGAAAAAATAGAAGAAATTTGACAGTGTATAAGAAAAAGAAAAAAAAACTTGACCATGCAAAATCAAGATGCTTGCTCATAGGCTTGGACTTGAATTAACCTTTTACTTCTATGAATATTTAAAATTTGCTGTCTTTACTTGTTAAGATCCAACATTAAAATCTGTCCAGAATAAATGCATTTCTTTCTGTGTCTTTTTAGGTGTGTCTTACGTGTGCGTGTGTCTCTCCTGCTTGCTTCTTCTTTTGAGCATGTGGGTATGATTTTGGAATCAAGTTAATAAGAGATGACAAATGGACAGTCTTGTTTACTTTTATCTGTGAAAGGGGTTGGAAGGGGGCTTGATATGAGATCTTTTGAAGGGCATCAGGATGCAAATGTTGTATTTGTTCTGCTTCTGTCAAAATTTGGGTGTCAGTTTTCCCTTTTGTGAGTAGTGTAGTCTCTGCATTATGTTCTCTCTTCTCTCTCTGTCTACTCTCCTCTCTGTCTACTCTTCTCTCTCTGTCTACTCTTCTCTCTCTGTCTACTCTTCTCTCTCTGTCTACTCTCCTCTCCTCTCTCTCTCCTCTCCTTTCTCTCCTCTCTCTCCTCTACTCAATTTCTCTCTGCTTCCTCTCTTTCTCTCAAAGTTTATATCTATTTATGAAAATCTGCCAAAAGGTTTCGATCTTGACTAAACATTTTAAGGTAAGTTTTTCCTTCTTTTGTCAAGTAGAGAACTTTTCAGCACCTTTTTCCTCTTTGACACACACTCTCTTTCACACACAGACATATATATATATATATATATATATATATATATATATATATATAATGCCTCTGGAAATTTACTTAATTGAATTCTTGCTTATTATATTAAGTATTTACATCTATCTCGCCCCACGCCTCCTGGTGACAATCCTTTTTCTTCTTTCTTTCTTTCTCTATCACTTCTCTCTCTTTTATGGTTTGCATCTTCTTTTTCTTTTTTAACTCCTTACATGGAAGCTCTGTTGTAATGCCTCTCTTCCATTTTAAGTGCCTTAGCACATCCAGATTGACAAATCTGTTGCTGCTGCTGCTTCTTCTTCCTCTTCTCTCGAAACAAATGCAGCAGGTGTCCAACTGTCCTTACTTTTTACGTTTGTCTCTGTAGATACTGTGAAAAGGCGTTGACCAATGGGAAAGCCATTTATTTACATTTTCTTTTTTACCTTTTTTTTTTCTCTCATCCATTCTTGGAAAATTTTGGTTCGTCACTCAGTCTAGAATTTACCACTTGATTATTAATATTCCTTACATGCATTATTATACAACTTTGACAAAAAATATATCTTATGGTGCTTGCTGTTTTGATAACTTTTGAATATATCAGAATGGATTGATGTTCAATTTCTGATGCTGGGTTAGTGATACTCCTTGACAACAAGGAATTTAGCAGGCAAAAGACTTAGTTTTAAAAGATTAAAAATGATTTTATAACTCAGAACAGAATCACTTAGAAATGAGATTTGGAAGGTATTTTCATTTACCAAGCGTAATTTAAACAATTGAATCTTTCATTTTAGAGCAGATTTCGACCCCCACGTTTATTTTATTTTAAATAAAATATTTATTACTATTTTGACGCTGAAATCCAAAGGCACATTCGAATAATATAATGTCAGTCCTCCTATATAGCAGTAAATGCTGGACAATCTCCTCACATGATCAGGGGTTTGAAGCAACAGAAATGTGGCTCTACAGAAGGATGCTGAGAATACCATGGATAGTTGTATGCAATTAATCAGGAAGTTTAAAAGAAAATGGAAACAAAAAGGACACTTGATCTTAGAATCTGTGAGTTAAAAGAAGGCTTAGAGAATTTGACACTCACAAGGC
>OZ038512.1:3582543-3585043 GCA_964036315.1 Acanthosepion esculentum | reverse complement strand
TCTTGAGAATTGACATAAAATAATAAACACTATTTATTCATTAGATTGTTTATTTACACTATTAAATGTTTATTGAAATGGTTGGCAATACATTGGTTAATTGCCAACTGATTCGAACTTTATAAAATGGTATATATTAAGGTATTCTTTATAGTTGGTTCACATTTTAATAATTTAGCAAATGTTTAAAAATAAACATTTTTTTTCATATTTATTTCTTTATAAATTGGTAAATGAAGATGAATAAATATAGTTTTAAGGTGTGCTATATTTATGGGATAAAGTGCTCAATATCAGAGATAGAGCATATGTAAATATAAAAGTGAACATTGAAGTCAACACTCAGAGGCGACAGGCTGTTTCATGCTGGACGCAATCGTCAGGCCTCCGATTACGTCCAGCAGGAAACAGCCTGTCGCCTCTGAGTGTTGACTTCAATGTTCACTTTTATATTTAAATTGGTAAATGATAAATATTGCATTAGTTTTAATTTTATTATTTTTTAGAAGGTTGTAAATATAAAATTGTTCTTGTAGATAAACAATGTAAAAGTGTTTAATATTTGTGGTAAATTCTCAAAAAAAAATAATGTACAAATTTACTTTCGTCATATGTTTAGGTTTTATTACAATTTTAATCATCGCTTTTTAAAACAATGAACATTGCCAAGGAGTGGAGGTAGTTAAAATAATAGCAGTGTCAAGGGAAAAATCTACTCTTTTGACACTTTTTTTTTTTTTTTTTTTTTTTTGGCTGGCATGGTTCCAAGTTTGCCTTTTTATTTTTCTTCTCCCAAATGTGACTTACAAACATAATGGTTACAAATGGTATTTGTACGATTGGATTCATTTTGTGGATTTCTTTTGTTATCACAATATTCAGCCGACTCTTTCTCCAGCCTTCTTCAAGTATGGGAGTCGATGGCAGTTGGGATTGAGTGTATACGAATGATCCTTTCCTTAGCTGCATAGTATGTGCTTAGCCGAGGCTACATACATTCTGGAATACAATCCTGATAAATAAAGAAGGCCTATTCTACCCCCCCCCAAGCCCCCGCACGGTAGCACAAGAAATAAATGGTGGCAAATACACTGTCAACTCATTTTGTTGGTAAAAAACAGATTTTCTTTTAGATTGTACATCTGAAGATGGCTATGAAATGAATGAAACGTTCTAACGCACGCAAAGCCAAAAATGAGTTGGGTTTGGGACCTCTTTGGAATGATGACTCTTTTTAAAATCATACAATGTATTGAGGTAATTTGTCTGAATATTTCTTACTGGGGTATTTTTTTTTCTAGCCTTAAAACTATAAACAACTGCCATATTGGAAAATACACTTTTTTCTTTTTTCTTTTTCTTTTTCTTTTTCTTTTTTTTTTAAATGACCATGTGTTAACCTAATTTTCTAAAAATTTTAAATTATTTTTTTATTGTTTTCTGCCATATTTAAATTTCTGTATCTGATGTGAAATTTATCCCAAACTAAATTTGAACCCACCATCTTGTGTGTGCGTTTGTAAAGAACCGTGTCCAGATTAATGCTAAGCTCGTATTGTAATGTGTGTATTTATTTGTTTTGAGGTTTTGTTTTCATTTATATTTTTCTAAATTTTATTAAGTCAGGTCCTTCGATGCGTAAATCATCTGTTCTGATCACAAAACCTTTATAAACCTTCCGCTTCGTTTGCACTCGAGTTTTTTACTCCCGCCCAGCTTTGTTTTCCACCCTGTCAAGATTGACTGGGTCTGGCGGGCTAATGACGGCGGTGGGGTGGATAGGGAGTTTTTTTGGGGGGGAGGGAGTACATAGCACCCCTTTCTCTCACTTCTACTCTCACTACTACCACGAACAGCACCACTACCGCCTTAAACTCGGGACTTTTTTTCCCCCGTAGATGAAAGGGTGGGGGGGGTCTATAAAGACAAACGCAGTATGTGTCCTTTGCATGTGACAATGCACCCCCTTGTTGTTGTAGTGCCCTAATCTTTTGCACCCAGTTCTACTACCCCTGCCGTGAAATAATTAAACCTCTTCGTCGTTTCCTCTGCATTTACACACACACACACACACACACACACACACACACACACACACACACACACACACACACACGTGTGTGTTACCTCAAATACCTGTATTTGAGTAGATGCTCTGTTTTTATTTTAAACAGTATTTATTTCATCTAGTGGCCTCTGCATATGCAAAATAAATACTATTGAAGATGAAAAATATTTATCGTCTACTCAAATGTGGGAATCCATGAAAAAAATGTTTGAGGTAATATATATATATATACATATATATATATATATATATATAATTTTTATTTAAAAAATATTTTACATGGTGACACGAAAATTTCTAAGTTTTGCAACTTTAACTTTGTTCCATTATCAGGCGATGTTGGGTAACTTTTTTTTTCCTTTTTATTTTTATTTTTTTTCAAAAGTTACCCAAAATCGTGGGATAATTTCCATGTTGTGATGTAAAATATTT
>OZ038512.1:3542543-3577543 GCA_964036315.1 Acanthosepion esculentum | reverse complement strand
TGCTATAAAAATAGATGTTCTTTTATTTAAATAACAGCTGTAGTGTAGCAAAAATAATCGTATCTTTATCAAGTACATAATGGATAAACGTTTAAGTAGGTATTTTAATTTTACATTTTTTTTTTGTTTTGACAGACTTAAACGGTTTACTTTTTTTTTTTTTTTTTTTTTTTTTTTGCAGCAACCCCATTCTAGCAATGAAATAGTCAAATCAGACAAAATTTTGAACTTGTAATTAAGAATAAAAAAAAAAAAGATCCTTCCTAATGCCCTGTAGAGTATTGAACCGTAGCTCCACTTGTTTTTGTTGTAAGTAGATTTTTGGGCGTGGAGTTGCCAGACCCACGCCTAACAGGTTTTGAAATCAGTTTTCCTTCTTCTAGACTGGTTACCAACCAAGGGTGGAGAATCAAATCCGTTCAGCTAATTAACCCATAGAGGGGAAGAGATGGGTTCATGCCTTTCTCGATGGAATTTGTGCTAAATTGAGCTCTAACGGAATTTGAACTGTGAACGCCGATCCCACATTCCATGCAGTAACCATTACGGCATATGCATATCCACGGAAGTTAATTAAATTATCAAAATTGTTAGCATGGCTTTTTTTTCTGTAATAAGGTCATCCGTACTTTTTATTTTAATTTTTTTATTGAGGAGGTTGAAGTGAGTCTCCTAATCCGTATCTTTGGTTTTGTGAAAATACACCAAAATATATATATATATATATATATATGAATCTTAAATTACAGTTTACCGTACTATTAAGAAACCTTCGTTACTGCTTTTTCGAGTAAAAATGCCAGTCTTGGTTAGATGCCCTTAAATATCAAATGTACTTAATCTGTAAAGTAAATAAATACAGACAAATTTAAATGTAACTCTTGCTGAAATGGATGAGAAACTTTTGGAGTATACAAAAAAAAAAAAAAAAAGTAAGTTAATTTTCTCAGGTGATAAAATAGATTATATATAAAAAAAAAAAAATCTTTCTAATTGTCAACTTTTTCTGTTTATATATTTTTAGATATATTTAATAAGGAGCCTATAAATACAATATTTTAAACTTATTAATCTTTTTTTCTTATGAAAAAGAACCCGTTTTTAAAACAAGCCATGGATATGTCGAAAAATGTCTTTTATTTATTTCTTCTAAAATATGGCTATGATAAAGATATCTTCTAATTAATATCGGTTAAAATGAACAAACACACACACACACACACACACACACACACACACACACACACACACACACAAATTCATTGCATAAAGTTTTCTACTCTGATCCTATGACCTGGTAAAGTAATACCTATTGGATTGTCTCCAGGGGTAATATTTGGAAGAGGCTGAAAACGTCTATTAGTGCTTGTGGGTCTCTCTCTGTCTGTCTGTCTGTCTGTCCCTCCCTGTCTCTGTTCGCGCTACATTATGACTTATCTTTTTGGCTATTCTCTCTCTCTCTCACATATATATATATATATATATATATATATATATATTTCTTTCTCTCTATCACTTTCTTTATATTACTTTTCTCTCTTTCTCTATATTACTCTCTCTCTTTATATATATATCTATCTATCTATCTATATATATATATATAATGTAACTCTCTCCACACTCTTTTTCTATTTCTCTTCCTCTATCTACACACACACATATATATATATATATATATATATATATATATATATATCACTTTCTTTCTATCTCCCTATATATGTCACTTTCTCTTCTCTCTCAGAGATGAAAATTGATGAATAAGGCTAACAGTAGAGTCATGGGCTTGAAATGGAGGAGGGTGTGTAAGGCCGCCTGCGGGGGGGGTGTAGAGGGGGGTGTAGGTAATCTGTCGGGGTTGGCAGGGTTGAGTATAAGTAGAGGGTCGAAAGATGTACCAGTAGCGGGACAGGTGCTTGTCTACGCTTACCCAACAGCAGTACATGCTGTATCGTCTACCCCCCTCCCTCTGTCTTTTTTTTTTTTTTCTTTTTTATTACTTCTATATCCCAGAGATATGAAGCGAGGTTTTAAAAGATAGACAGACACATATAGATGTTTAGTAAGTAAAAACTTTTTCTTATTGTGAAGGAAGGGGGTGTTTAGTAGTCAGCCTTCCGTACACCAGGCTGGTAGCCAACTTAACTGTTTTTCCTCACCCTCCTAAGCAGTACACTTCATCCTGCCAGCCCACCCTTGTCTTTAGGTAGCCAGTAGTAAAAGTCTTAAGAGACTCGAAAAAAGTACTGTGCCTATGTGTAGGCAAAGTTATTTGTGTCAGTGCTATCGGGGTCTGACCTAGAAATCTTATGGATTCCATGGACATATTACTGCAAGAATAACAGGCGAAGTGACGCTGGAATATTATGGTAGCCAACCAACCAGTCATAGTTCTTCTGGACTAGTTATGTCGTAGGGATAGGTAGAGATGAGATGACTGGCTGGGGTGGTGCTTTCAATTATACTATTACCACATAACACCCGACCTCCATTTACTTGGCGTCTCATCATTCCCTCTTTTATTTTTACTTTTCTCCTTATCTTTCTTTGTCTCTCCCTTTCACCCTTTCTTTCTTTCTTTGTCTCTCCCTTTCACCCTTTCTTTCTTTCTTTCTTTGTCTCTCCCTTTCACCCTTTCTTTCTTTCTTTCTTTGTCTCTCCCTTTCACCCTTTCTTTCTTTCTTTCTTTGTCTCTCCCTTTCACCCTTTCTTTCTTTCTTTCTTTGTCTCTCCCTTTCACCCTTTCTTTCTTTCTTTCTTTGTCTCTCCCTTTCACCCTTTCTTTCTTTCTTTGTCTCTCCCTTTCACCCTTTCTTTCTTTCTTTGTCTCTCCCTTTCACCCATTCTTTCTTTCTTTCTTTCTTTGTCTCTCCCTTTCACCCATTCTTTCTTTCTTTCTTTCTTTGTCTCTCCCTTTCACCCTTTCTTTCTTTCTTTCTTTGTCTCTCCCTTTCACCCTTTCTTTCTTTCTTTCTTTGTCTCTCCCTTTCACCCTTTCTTTCTTTCTTTCTTTGTCTCTCCCTTTCACCCTTTCTTTCTTTCTTTCTTTCTTTGTCTCTCCCTTTCACCCTTTCTTTCTTTCTTTCTTTCTTTGTCTCTCCCTTTCACCCTTTCTTTCTTTCTTTCTTTGTCTCTCCCTTTCACCCTTTCTTTCTTTCTTTCTTTGTCTCTCCCTTTCACCCTTTCTTTCTTTCTTTCTTTGTCTCTCCCTTTCACCCTTTCTTTCTTTCTTTGTCTCTCCCTTTCACCCTTTCTTTCTTTCTTTGTCTCTCCCTTTCACCCTTTCTTTCTTTCTTTGTCTCTCCCTTTCACCCTTTCTTTCTTTCTTTGTCTCTCCCTTTCACCCTTTCTTTCTTTCTTTGTCTCTCCCTTTCACCCTTTCTTTCTTTCTTTGTCTCTCCCTTTCACCCTTTCTTTCTTTCTTTGTCTCTCCCTTTCACCCTTTCTTTCTTTCTTTGTCTCTCCCTTTCACCCTTTCTTTCTTTCTTTGTCTCTCCCTTTCACCCTTTCTTTCTTTCTTTGTCTCTCCCTTTCACCCTTTCTTTCTTTCTTTGTCTCTCCCTTTCACCCTTTCTTTCTTTCTTTGTCTCTCCCTTTCACCCTTTCTTTCTTTCTTTGTCTCTCCCTTTCACCCTTTCTTTCTTTCTTTGTCTCTCCCTTTCACCCTTTCTTTCTTTCTTTGTCTCTCCCTTTCACCCTTTCTTTCTTTCTTTGTCTCTCCCTTTCACCCTTTCTTTCTTTCTTTCTTTCTTTGTCTCTCCCTTTCACCCTTTCTTTCTTTCTTTCTTTCTTTGTCTCTCCCTTTCACCCTTTCTTTCTTTCTTTCTTTCTTTCTTTGTCTCTCCCTTTCACCCTTTCTTTCTTTCTTTCTTTCTTTGTCTCTCCCTTTCACCCTTTCTTTCTTTCTTTCTTTGTCTCTCCCTTTCACCCTTTCTTTCTTTCTTTCTTTGTCTCTCCCTTTCACCCTTTCTTTCTTTCTTTCTTTCTTTGTCTCTCCCTTTCACCCTTTCTTTCTTTCTTTCTTTCTTTCTTTGTCTCTCCCTTTCACCCTTTCTTTCTTTCTTTCTTTCTTTGTCTCTCCCTTTCACCCTTTCTTTCTTTCTTTCTTTCTTTGTCTCTCCCTTTCACCCTTTCTTTCTTTCTTTCTTTCTTTGTCTCTCCCTTTCACTCTTTCTTTCTTTCTTTGTCTCTCCCTTTCACTCTTTCTTTCTTTCTTTCTTTGTCTCTCCCTTTCACTCTTTCTTTCTTTCTTTCTTTGTCTCTCCCTTTCACTCTTTCTTTCTTTCTTTCTTTGTCTCTCCCTTTCACTCTTTCTTTCTTTCTTTCTTTGTCTCTCCCTTTCACTCTTTCTTTCTTTCTTTGTCTCTTTCTTTCTTTCTTTGTCTTTTTCTTTCTTTCTTTCTTTCTTTGTCTCTTTCTTTCTTTCTTTGTCTCTTTCTTTCTTTCTTTGTCTCTTTCTTTCTTTGTCTCTTTGTCTCTTTCTTTCTTTGTCTCTTTGTCGCTTTCTTTCTTTGTCTCTTTGTCGCTTTCTTTCTTTGTCTCTTTGTCGCTTTCTTTCTTTGTCTCTTTCTTTCTTTCTTTGTCTCTTTGTCGCTTTCTTTCTTTGTCTCTTTCTTTCTTTCTTTGTCTCTTTGTCGCTTTCTTTCTTTGTCTCTTTCTTTCTTTCTTTGTCTCTTTGTCGCTTTCTTTCTTTGTCTCTTTCTTTCTTTTCATCCCCATGGGTCACTGTTGGTTTTAACCTAATCTAGGTCTGTAGGTGATGAAAGTTATCCTATAAGCCTAGTACAGTTACACCAGGACTTTGTGTTGCTAACGTTTTTTTTTTTTCTTTTTATATACTATGTCCTTTAGACCTTGTTTGGTCAGAAATTACTGAGAGGCTAAATTAAAAAAAAAAAATAAATAACATAACAAAATGTCTTGTCTACTGGACAGTTTAAAAACTGTGGGTAACTGGTTGCTTACCCCCCCTCACAACCCCCCCAAACCTGTGGACTATCCAGGGACCCCCACCCACAAAAAAAAAACACAGAAGCTGGGTGGGGGTCATGGAAGTCTATTATTGTTTCTTTTTCAGTACTTGTTCGTCTTTCTTTCGGGTTTTCAACTCATTCCAGTCTTCTACCTTAAATTTCTATCTTTTTTTTCTTTTCTTTTTAAACTATTTTTCTTCATCTCCACCCCCACCTCCGACACACGTTCACCAAAATCCATCTACCAAGAATAGGCGTTACCATCATCTGCAACTCTTACGGCACCATACCCCCCCCCATCGAATTTTTTTTTTTTTTTTTGGTCTCTACGTCTTTTATTCCTCTTTTTGAAGAACTTAGTTTTATGCTTCCATTCTCCCGGAAAGTGAGGAATTTCTCTTAGAAATTGTGACTGAGAAATATTATATTGGGATACAAAATTGTATTATAGCTATTTAAAAGACCTTATTTTTAAACAAAGAGCAAGAAAAAGAAAAGAAAAAATACCATAGACAGCAAATTGTAAAGAAAGAAAAAGAATGACCAGTTTTCATTCCCCATTCTTCAGAGTTTATTAAAGAAATGAGACCTAAATGTTCTGCACGACAGTGACTGAAATAGAGAACTTAAATGAGAGGGCATTTAAAAGTGCGGGTTTTGTTTGGAAAGGGGGAAACAAATGCCTTAATTGAAGTTTTATAATGAACAACAAACCTGTTGTCAATTAATATAGATATAGTTAGAGAAAAAATGAAAAATAAATCGCACGTGTACCCTCCTCACCAGCATTTTCCTCACTTCGGAGATCGACATTAACAAAAATAAATAAATAAATATAATAATAATAATTTTAAAGAAATACCAGGAACGGTGGAGGATATTATTATTATTATTATCAACAGTAAAAAGAACTGCTGACCAAATGCATTTATCATTTGCCCCGTAGAAGAAGAGATTGGTTACGTGAACTGCTAATATAATGGACGCTATATAAGGACGTGGGATTTCGTCTGTTAGTCGTGATCTACCAACTTATCGAAATATTTTCCTTGGCGCAGTTCCAAAAGGCCCTTCAATATGAAGTGGCCGTGTTACGTTCAGGGGTCTTTCTAGAGTACTTTGTTGTGGGTGGGAGTGTAAAAACGGATCTGGTATTGGTAAGTAGTGATGTTGCATGTGGTGGAAAGGTAAAACATTCTCTCTTTTTTTTTGGTTTCTGTCATATGGGAGAAAATTCTTCTTTCAGTAAGAAGAAGAATTAGACAGTCAAAGGATGAAACAAAAATTAGCTTCTATTAAAACTTTAGAAACACACTTGGTTTAAATAAGCTGACTCAGGAATAAAGTTT
The DNA here is from genome assembly GCA_964036315.1 of Acanthosepion esculentum. Lineage (NCBI taxonomy): Eukaryota > Metazoa > Mollusca > Cephalopoda > Sepiida > Sepiidae > Acanthosepion > Acanthosepion esculentum. Next base: position 3,571,221 of record OZ038512.1, on the reverse strand, counting down.
ATGTGGGTCAGTCGAGTAGAGTTGCGTTTATCTCCCCCCCACCAAAGAAAAAGAAAAAATATCTTATTTGTAAAATACTTGTAAAATCTTGTTACTATGAAATGCTTGTAAAATCTTTAAGGTAAGAGTGTACTACTACTAATAATAAAATAATGAAAATTAATAATAATATGAATAATAAAATAATATTAATAATATTTGAATAAAGTGATAATAATAAATATTAATGATAATAAAATAAATAATAAAACAATGAAAATTAATAATAATAATAATAAGAAGAAGAATATGGTAATAATAATAATAAGAAGAATATGGTAATAATAATAATAAGAAGAATATGGTAATAATAATAATAAGAAGAAGAAGAATATGGTAATAATAATAATAAGAATATGGTAATAATAATAATAATATGGTAATAATAAGAATAATAATATGGTAATAATAATAGGAATAATATGGTAATAATAGGAATAATATGGTAATAAGAATAATAATATGGTGGTAATAAGAATAATAATATGGTAATAAGAATAATAATAATATGGTAATAAGAATAAGAATAATAATAATATGGTAATAAGAATAATAATAATATGGTAATAAGAATAATAAGAAGAATTATATGGTAATAATAATAATAATAATATGGTAATAATAATAATTATATGGTAATAAGAATAATAATATGGTAATAAGAATAATAATAAGAATAATAATATGGTAATAAGAATAATATGGTAATAAGAATAATATGATAATAAGAATAATATGATAATAATAATAATAATAATAAGAATAATATGGTAATAATAATAATAAGAATAATATGGTAATAATAAGAATAATAATAAAGTAATAATAATAATAATAAAACTAACTTCTCCCTCGATGTGCAGAAAGTAGGCTCATCAAACAAAGTTCAAACCAGTCTTTTCTGTCCACTTTCACACATGCCTTTGGAAAGGCATGAACCTTGTTAGTCCCTCTCATCTCGACAACTATGGGTTAAATTACAGTGTAGGTGAGGCTCTACAGCTTGGAATGCAGCCAGTTCAGAAGGACTATCCTAAAATCAAAACTGGAGAAGGCAACAGGAAACCACTCCATATGAAGTCCTGCCAGTTTACAGATAATAAAGGAATCTGTGGAGAGCCATGACCACCCATGTTTTGAAAGAATCTGGCATTAAAAATGCCTTTGACAGTAAATTCCAATCTAGATTGGACATCTAAATGCTTATGTTAAGTATTTTAGTAATTTTAGCTGTATATGGAATTTCAGCCTCCTCCACCTGACTTCAGTCAGTTTGAAATTGAGACAAATCTTGACCCAGGCTCCTATTATAACATATTTACATAATTTTTGTCCTACTCAAGTAATCTCAACTCCTTACCTTACCCTGTCCTATTCCATTACCTACCCTCCTGTAAATATTCCAGACGGTAGTAAAAATGAATAAAAATCATTAGTTTCACAGGGTTTTGTTTTTGTTTTGTTTTTTTTAAAAAGTTTTTCTCATTTGATTAAAAAAAAAAATATATATTTGTTATTTCCTTCGTCATACTTGATGGTTACTGCTAACCAATTCGTGGGTGTGAGATAAATTTGATACTCTCGGGATATTCCACTGTAGGGGTCTTGTGCAATGCTAAACCCCTCTTAACAAATTACCATAGAGCATTTTAAACAGCCTGTAAAAAATGGATTTTTACCCATCTTAATTTTAAGAAAGGTAAAATCTATTTTGACTTTTGATTAAAGAATTTCATTTTTACATTTCATCGAAGGAATCTTCAATAAAATACTAAAATGTTTCCTGTCTAAATATTAGTGTTTGAAGAAAATGGTAATTATTCTGATAAACTTTCCTTGATGGTACCGGGACATTATGAATTTAAATGCAGTGCTGGATTGGCGACAAGGTCTCAGCATTTTATGGTGGAAATGGCTAGATGTAACTGCAAGTTCTATACTAACAATTTCTTCTATCACACTACTCGCTTGTGGAACTCTCACCCAGCTTCTTACTTTCCAGTCAAATTTGATCTTCAAAAATTTAAATGCAATGTCAATTGTTATCTCCTCTTTAAATTGGTTATTGTTTTCTCTTCTTGATAATGTTTTTTTTTTTCCCTTATAGTCTTTAACACTCCATAACCCCCCCCCCCATGTTTTAGGGGCTTTATTGCTTTGCTTGGGGTACAATGATTAAACAAAAAATAAAAAAAATAAAAATTACCAGCTTTAGATACTAATAAGAAAATTATTATATACATAAAATAGTAATCAAAAAATTTAGAACAAAAAATACAACTAAAAATGAAATTTAAAATTATTTTTATTTTAATTTAAATATTTGTTCTTTTTACAAAACCTTAAGATAAGTGCATGAGAAGTCTGAATATGACGACATAAGCAATTTTTCATGTCATCCAATTAACTTTAGATATATGCAACATCTTTATATAAGAATATATTATATAATGTCTACATTTAAAGTAATATAAATTTTTGTCCAAAATTAATTAAATCTCAAGACAAGGTTTTTCCAGTAGTGGAATATGTTGATTATTTCTTTATATTTTTAATATCCTATCTTCAGTTAATATGTACATTTGAAAAATCTACATGTTTTTAGTATGCAAGTGATTTCAAACTTTAATAGTTTGAGATTAATTTCAGTGTACATGACATTGCTTGTTGATTTAGAGGTAAACTATGGCAAAATTTAATTCTATTATTCTGGAATCTTTCATTTGTTCTTTACTTTGTGGTGTAAATTGGTAACCACTGCAAAAATCCTGTTCCCTGTCATTGACAATCACATAATTTAAAAGTCATTTGTACAAATTTCACCAGTTGTTTTTTTTTAATTTATTTATTTAAAAAAAAACATTTTTTTTATTTATTTATTTATTTTTATTTATTTATTTTTATTTATTTATTTATTTTTATTTATTTATTTATTTTTATTTATTTATTTATTTTTATTTATTTATTTTTATTTATTTATTTATTTTTATTTATTTTTTTTATTTATTTATTTATTTTTTTTTATTTTTTTTTAATTATTTATTTATTTATTTTTTTACTTATTTATTTTAGTTTTTTTTTTTTATCCTACATAATGCTTCATATTTTAATTTTGTAGAATATTTCAATTTTTATATAGTAATAATTTATTTTGTATGTAATTTTAATCAATATATATTTGTGACGTATGGTTTAGTATAAAATTAGGATAACTGCAAGTTATTAGTACAGTCGTCGTCTTGATTGACGCTAAAGTTTCAGATTTGATTAACATAATGACAAACATTTGTGTATGTGTTTGTTTATATATTTTATTAGTGTTACAAAACTTAATAACAGCCATAAATAGACAAATCTTATTTTTAATATTACCACACACGATAACAATTAAAAGAATGAAAAAAAATGAAAAACAAGCTAGCTAACCAGTTTATAAGCTCACTCAGCAGAGCTAAATCAAAGTTAATAAATTATGAATAAATAAGTATATATTATGAATAAAAGGAATGGAGAGTACGTAAGACAAAAATTTTATTTTTTTAATGGAAATCATATATATATATATATATATATATATATATATATAATTATAATATTAAAAAAAAAAAATGATTCTTTCGCTACATAAGAGTTTTCATGTTTCGAAAACGAGAGCTGAAACCCTCAATATAATTATTGAAATTAAGTTGAATTTCGGTGTCGAGTCCCGTTCCATCCACAAGCGAAAATTTAGGAATACTTCTGTATGGAGCACTGTCTTTTTAAATATAAAAACAAAAATACTAAAGAACTCCGGATTATTTACCTAACGTGTTCTTTCCTATTTTTCTGCACACACACACACATAATACATACACATATATATATATGTCTTAAAGTGTGCTATATTTATGGGATAAAGTGCTCAATATCAGATAGAGCGTGTGTAAATATAAAAGTGAACATAGAAGTCAACACTTAGAGGCGACAGTCTGTTTCATGCTAGATGCAATCGTCAGGCCTGACGATTGCATCTAGCATGAAACAGACTGTCGCCTCTAAGTGTTGACTTCTATGTTCACTTGTGTGTGTGTATATATATATATATATATAATATATATATATATATATATATATATATATATATAATATGGTGAAATTTGTGTTCAGATTCTGGTTTATGTTTTGCTTACTTCATACTGATGCCTTTGGAAAAGTCATGAATCTTTCTTAGCTATGGGTAAGTCGGATTAAGCTCTTTTGCCTTGGTTGGTAAGCAGTCTAGGAGAAACACAGTTCTGAATTCAAACCAGAGGAGAGTTGTTCGGAGACTTTGTAACACACTGTACATTTCTCTGTTACCAGTTCTTTCAAAAAGTGTGGTCGGTTTGGACCAAGCCTTCACCCTCATAATCAAATCATCTGGGTGGTTAGTCTGGTTGTTGTGTTTTAAATTTAAATTTTGTACTCTCGGATATCAAAATTTATAGTCCACTACACACTGAAAGAAAGGAAGCAATTTACTATAATCACTGATAATGGTATTGAACGGTTAATGTTATCAAATATAGTTGGTGCTCGACACTTTGTAAGATAAGTCTTACGTTTAATAATGACATAAAAAATGAATGTAAATTCTCCCAATGTTTATATAATTTTACTAGATGTTATCAACTGGTTCGTGTTATCTAAAAACTCCTGTCTCAAAGCCGATCACAGTGACATGTTAAAACTATTCACATATGTATCTCTGAATTATTTTTAGCATGTACACGTGTTTGAATTGTGATCTGTTTTTTATTTTCTTAAACAGTGAAATTCATAACCACTTATGGTCACGTCATGTTAAAACACTAGTTCCTGTACAATCACCAAAGTTAAGCAACATCAAGCGTGATCAGTACCTAGATGGGGGACTGCTTGCAATTACAAGGTGATGTAAAGTTAGATGTGCAGATGGTGTAATGGATTATGACTGCGATTATGGACAAATACTTTTGGGAAAGGCATGAACCCAACTTTTCTCACCCCATTTAAAACTTTTATCGCTAAAGCATTATTCTTATAAAAAAAAACTCTTACAATTTAAAAATATTTCCTGGCTTTAAATAAACCCTAAAATACGAATCGGTCAAAAAAAAAAAAAAAACACATGCCCAGACCTCAGGTGGTGGGGATAGCAATCGTTCTAATACATGTTTCGTTAAAAATAACTGTCTGCTTCTGTTAAGTGTTTTTTTTTTCTTTCTTGTATGTGAACAAGACTTTTCTTTTTTTTTTTCTTTTTTTTTTATTTAGTGAATGTAGAAATTGTCCAAACAATTTGTTCATTCAAAGTGCTTTCAGCTCTGTTATTGTATTAGCCATTTTTAAAGATTTTGGTTCTTCCATTGGAAATGGTTTATATGTTGCTGAAAAGTAGACACATTTTTAATTCCTGAATATGGCCAGAATATTATGACCTTGTTCAGAGTTTTTATCCACATGTATATATATAATGATGATTAGAGAGCGTGTGGTGTGTGTCCAATTATATAATAGCACGTGTGTGTGTGTGTGTATATATATATATATATATATATATATATATATCAGAATGGGTAAATATATGTAGGTATACGATCAAGCAATTGTATACAAATAAATATAAATACTCTATAGTGTAAGAAAAAAAAAAGCAGTGCTCAGTGTAAAGTAACAGAGCTATTTAAAATATATATAGTAATATACATATTTTACATTAATTGCACAAACATGTATATATATATATATATATATATATATATATTACACCAAATGTGTTGGTTACCCACTGTAAAAAAAAAAAAAATGCTAGTCTGATCAAAGGTGAAAACAATTCGCTATGACGAACATGTTTAGAAAGTGCCTTGATTGCAAGATCATCCATAATAAATTTGCACTCTGGCTCTTACGTTACATCATTCCTGGTAGAACTTCAATTATCACAGTGTGGGAGATCTACTAATAAAAGGGATTGAAAGAAAGATTCTATATAAAATTGGCTAGATTTAAAAAAAAAAAAAAAAAAAAAAAATTCACAGCATCTCTTGTTCGTGTTCTTGTGTAACTGCACCAAAATAAATTTAGTCTGAAGTTGTAAAGAATAAAACGCATCACATGAAAACTTTTCCACTTTGTCATACATTTTCTTCCTTATTAATTATATATATATATATATATATATATATATATATATATATATATATATAAAATATAAAAAGGGAATCTATGACAAAGTTTCATCCTTTAGGACTTCAAAGGACGAAACATGTTATGCAAAAGCTTTTTCCACGGTCATACATTTCCCACCGATATTGTTCTTGATATTTAAAATAAATATTTATATATCATTATCTTAAAGAAAATGTGCAGGGATTGAACCTGTGTCTCCTTTTGTGTTTTCTTCTACAAAAAGGGCGCAAGTTCAATCCCTGCCAGAAAGCACTGTTTCTTTATTAAAATTTCTTAAATACACAGGTCAATAGATGTAATACACATTGTTTTAAAATAAAAATTAAAATGGGATGTCTATTTGAAATGAGTATCCACAAATAATAATGTTTGAAAATATATATATATATATATATATATATATATATATATATATATGTAAGATAGAATACATGAAATTCAGTTGGATGGTGAAGAATTTTATTTTTCTTGTCATTTTGCTTATTTACATAAGTATTATCCTGACATAAGTAAAAAAAAAAATAATTATAAAGAAAATCTGTGACGATGACAACCTTCTTGCATAAAAACACTATGGTCATTTTTACCCATGAAATTAAATCTGTACAAGGCCCAAGAGCCATTCGAAGTAGAGGGTTACAGAACAAGAAGCACAGTTTATGTGGATATATGGGGAAGATAATGGTTAAGCCTAGACTTGAATAGGTTAAGATTGTAGTGATTGGGGAAGCATTGTCTTGGGAGTCTATTCCACAAAACAGCATTTCATGGGAAGAAATGTATGTATGTGTGTGTGTGTGTGTATGTATGCGTGTGTGTGTGTGTGTATATATATATATATATACATATAATACACACACACACACACACATATATGCAAAATTTCAGACACGTTTCCCCTCCTCTACTTCAAGACCTCGATGATTTTCATTCTTTATAAGTGACTTTGACGATTTCTGATCAATAAACCAAATTATTTAACCATATTTTTTACGATCAGCTCATGGTTTTCTATTAATCTGCCCTTGCCTAGCAAACATTACCGATCAGCTGATTTAGTGTCACACATGTATCACTGTGTTACATCACGAAGCATTCCACTAGTGAAACCCGTCTTTCTCCCACCCACCTTCTTGCTGGTTTATCTGCCCCCGCATTGTATGTACGTGCTGTCTCAACAAGAATAATGAGGTACAAGTGGTCACTTTCTGCTTTGTGACCTTTGACCCTAATTTGTGACATTTTTTTCTGGTTCTGTCTGCATTGGTTGTTGCAGTGAGCGACTGCTATTCAGAGTGGGCCGACAAGGTCAGGCGACATGTTTGGTGAGAATGGGAATGTGGGTGGAAGGGGGATTGTATTTTGCATTTTATCTTGTCTTTTTATTTTTTTTTTTTATTTTTTTATTTGCATGATTCTTTTTTGTTCGTTCTTAAGAGCACTGTCCTTTACAATTCTGGGTTCCAGCCTCCCTTACGGCAACAGCTTAATTGTTGTCTGTGTATTTTATTTATTTAAATTTTTTTTTTTTTTTTTTTTTCAAAATGACTCTGGATGAGAGAATTTCTCCTATGATATAATGTTATGGTAATTAATATCACTATTTGAATAGATTTTTAATATTACTATGTTACTATTGTTGCAATTAATATGTGCGTCAAAAAACTTTAGATATAACTAAAAAAATACATTTCAAAACTAAAATATGAAGAAAAACAAAAGTATTGGCTGACATTTTTTCTTTCTTCCCTTATCGAGGCAAATGTAAGGCTTTTATTTTGCCGCAAGTAATTTATACATAGAAGTAAAAATGTTCAGTTTTTCAGAATTTTTAAATGTAATGCTCGCAAATACAATTTCTACAAACGCCATAACATCCACTGTCGAAAACAATTCATCCAGTCTTAAAAATATCAAACTAATTGCAACCACATCCAAAATTATTATGGATCTGACCAGAACCCAAAATACCCATAACAATAATAATTCTGAAGCAGGTAGGATATAAAATAAACTGTCATAACTGCTCCTTACAATATATTGGGAAAACTTGGAGAAATGAAAAAAAAAAAAAAAAAAATGAACTCAAGAACGATCTTATACACAACAATTTATCAAATGCATTAGTCTTACAGAGAAATATCTTGAACCACAAATTCAATTTAATGAATGACATTTATTAAAAGAGAAAATAACTTAGACAGAAAAATCTTTGAGAATGCTGCTATTGAATTTTAACAAAATGTAAATCAGCACTTTGGATATTTTTTTTAAATATCACCATCCCTGAAAGAAATATTCCTTTCCCAACCCAATATGCATGACTATAGAAAATTAAAAAAATTAAAAAAACTCTTAAATTCAAAACCTATTATTTAAATTTCTAATACATAACCTAATTTCTCAAACAAAAATAATATAAGTAATAATTTATTTTATTTTTTTTTGGTACACTGTATTGTTTCAATGTATGTATGCATATATATATATATATATATATATATATATATATATATATATATATATGAGAGAGAGAGATAATGATATATAAATATTTATTTTAAATATCAAGAACAATATTGGTGGGAAATGTATGACCGTGGAAAAAGCTTTTGCATAACATGTTTCGTCCTTTGAAGTCCTAAATGATGAAACTTCGTCATAGATTCCCTTATATATATAATATATATGTATAAAATTACTCCAGACTCTTACTTTCTGCCATTGAAAATGACAGACGATTGTTGAAATTTATCGGAACGTTACACATGATTTTAGTAAGATCCTGTACAAGAATCTAGTTAACATCAAATGACGTATTCAACACCAGGAGATAATTACCAAAATGATTAACTTGTATCCCTTGTACATTCAATTCTATAAAACATATTTGCACGAAATATTGTTGCCTAAATATACGACCTCTAAAATAAACATCTATTTATCTTTGTCTGTTTTTGTTCTTTTCATAGAATACAATTTTGGTTTCTCGTTCCGCTTAACAGGATTACATGAAAATTTACTGGATTATGATTGATGCCGCATCAAATGGTCAGTTTAGTGAGCATAAAGAAAGTCGAGACCATCACCTCTTTGCTGTTCTTGTTCAACTAATATCAGCTTTAGTGGGGTGGGAGTTTGGCGGTTGACTAATACTATTGTGACCCTGATGACAACTCGAAGCTGCAGGGATTGAAATGCAGGTCCCTTTTCAATCTGTCAGCTCTGTTATTAAGGCATCTAGCTGATGATCCCTTTCCCTGCTCTCTTCTCCATCCACCTCCATCGTGTAAGAATTAGATTGGGCCTACTTCATTAATCTATTCTGGTCAGCAGTGGACAGCATATGATTGTTGGACCCCCACAAGAAAGTGACATGGTGTTGGCTATCTAAATAACCCTTGTCCTGGCCAGACATTCCGGACAAATGGCAAATCCTGTTTATTACTTGACCGCAGTGACAAGAGAAGTGTGTGCAAGAGAGAGTTACTAGAGGGGGTGATGGCTATTGTTGTAAAGCGATCTTGGTGGAGGGTGTGGCTGAAGAGTGGTGGCGGGGGGGGCGCAGATGCTGAACAAACGAGTAGAAAAGAGATGCAGCCTCCCTGTTGCAATGACCATTAAGCATGAAGGAAGATTTCTGCTTCATTTGAAAATGGAGGGAAGAAAAATAGGGGTGGGACAGTCAGGCGGGTCGGGGGGGGGGGAGAGGCTGCTAATCTGTTATTTATATCCTTCCTTATGTAATTTACAAAAATATTTTAAGACTTATGTTTTGGAGAAATAGTGCTTGTGGAAGTCAGGTAAATCTATTGAATTCATTATATATATATATATATATATATATATATATATATAATGAAATGGACAAAGTCCGACAATTATTTTAAGATATTTTATGTTTATACATTCTTTTTATAGATACAAATATTTAAGTAAATGCTCTGTTTATAATAAACAGTATTAAACAACATTTACCGGCCTGAATGTCCGAGAAATTTTCATAGAAAATATTCGTCCTCCGACAGGAATCGAACCTGTATCCTATGAAAAGAATATATAAACATAAAATGTCTTAAAATAATTGTCGGACTTTGTCCATTTCATAATGTGTGATGCCATTTGTTTATATTTGGATACACTTTGAGCAGATATGAATGTACGTGAGAGATTCACGGAAGATTGAAGTTTAAAAGCAGTAAAATTGGCCTTGCTAATTGAATGCTCCTCTGTGGCCGAATCGGTTAAAAGGCACATCAGGCTATATGACGGTTCCGTATAGGATACAGGTTCGATTCCTGTCGGAGGACTAATATTTTCTATGAAAATTTCTCGGACATTCAGGCCGGTAAATGTTATTAATACTGTTTATTATAAACAGAGCATTTACTTAAATATTTGTATCTATAAAAAGAATGTATAAACATAAAATGTCTTATATATATATATATATATATATATATATATATATATATATATATATATATATATATATATATGTGTGTGTGTGTGTTACAAAAGGTGGTCAACATGTGCTTCTTAAAATATGGAGATTTAATCGGCTGGTAAATGAAATTTGAGGAATATAAAGCCAACAAAATGATAACAATATTGACAATAAAATTGATGATATTTATTATGTGTTAGCCTTTTGATTACATTGAAACACAAAAAGAAAGATTTTAAAGTTGGAATTTTTGGACACTACTTTGTTTATTTCTTTTTCTCACTGGGAAAAGACACGGGTGTGTCCGAAAATTCTGACTTTAAAATCTTTCTCTTTATGATTCAATGTAATCAAAAGGCCAATACGTAATAAATATCATCAATTCTATTGCCAATATTGATATTATTTTGTTGGTTTTTTATTCCTCAATTTCATTAACTGGCTTATCACACACACACACACACACACACACACACACACACACACACACACACACACACACACAGCCTGCCAAGTGACCAAAGAAAAAAAAATCCAACAAAAAAATACAAAAAGGGAACATAAACGAAAAAAAGATTGAAAAGACGCACCTACCTATACAATAATAGAAAGTACTAATTGTCGAAATGACCAAGACAGAGCAATTATACTACACCAGCAACACCACTCACATATATATATATATATATATATATATATATATATATATATATACACACACACACATATAGATGTATGTTATTTTTTGTTTGTATGCATGTTTGAGTTGGCATTCCTGTTTTGTATTTTCTTAAACAGTGAAATTAATATCAACTGGCCTCGATCAATAAAGGAAAATGTGCATTCCAACAAGGATCGAACCTGTATTTGTTTATTCTTTTCCATCAGGCAAATCACTTCTATTACTGGAGTCTGCTGTTACCAATTTGGACACTGGAGACCGCATTGATAAAGCAAAGCTCAATTTCCTATTGAAGGAATACATGTCACTTATGGGGGCTTCTTTGAATTTATAGTTAATTTTCGTACCTGAAACACAAACAGTAATTTCTAAATGGAATTTATTTTTAAATCTGGCATTATTTCTTGTCAATATAAACTTTTTTTTTTTTTTTTTTTTATTTTAATAAAAAAATGTTGGGTAATAAAAAAAAATCTACTTAAAAAAATAGGTAATTTTAAAAATAGTCCTGAGAAGTATTGCTGTAAAACTTGGAGCTGTAAGATGAGTTTTATTTCATTTTTTTTTTTTTAATAATTTTTTTTATCTATTAACTGTTGCTCTGTTTTTCTAATACTGAGCAAATTCTTTACAGAATTCAATTACATTTAAACTCCTGTAATTCACTGCACTGTGTGTTGCGTTAGGTGTTAATGATTGAGATATGTGACTGAATTGAAGAATTCGAAATAAACATTTTCACTATTTACCTGCAGACAATTGTCCTCATCTTTGACGTGCTGACATAAGGCCAATAGTCTGATGAAAATAACTCCTCATCCCAGAAATTCAATCAGTAAAAGAAATTTTTTTTTTTAAGCAATTGGTGGATATTTTTAATCTGGTCATTTCTTTATTGCTATTTACTGGACATTTTGAATAGATATTCCTGTTTTTCTTACACACAGAAATTAATGTCTATTGGCCTAGGGATCGAGTTGTATAAAAAAAAAAAGTATCTCCTGTTAAAAACTTTGTTATTATTAGTGTCTCGCATTTAGATGACTATTTAAAAAAGTTTAAAAAAAGAAAAAATTACCATCAATGTCTATTTAAACATGTTTAAATCGTAATCTGTGTACTTTTTTAAATTTTTTTTTTATTATTATTATTATTATTTTCTGCAATGAAATTAATTAGCTTGGGCATTTGGAAATTTTATTAAAGATAAATGTGCCTCTCAACATGGATTGGACCTACATTTAATTTATCCTGGGGATGGGGGGACCACCTTTTAAACTAGGTGTGCCTAACTGCTTAGGTAGACGTCAATTTCACTTCTTTTTTTTTTTTTTTTTTTTAAATAGGCTTAGTCTATTTAAATAGATGTTTATACTAAATATAAAGTTTAACCATAAGAAATTATGTTAGATTGAAAAAAACCCAACAGTATTCAAGAAAACTTAAAACGATTATTTGGTTACTTGTTTAATGCATCATTTTACTTATAATTATTGCCACATGTCACAAACAATCATCGCTGTATTATTTTAATAAGTTAGCCATAAGTAATTAACAGTGCCTTTTTATAGCCATCAGTTACTTATATTATTTCCAACTAAGACTGTTTTTACACTTATATAAGTAGCAAAGTAATCGTTATAAGTGATGTGGTTAATCAAAACAAGTAGTGCATAATTTAATTGCTTAACAATTATTATAAAAACTGTAAGCTATTCTCTCTTTCCTATCATCCGGTTCACACTCCTCCTCCATCTTTTGAACAGGATTACAGGTTTATCTCTTGTTTCCTGTTTAGGATTGAGTTTTTGATTCCCTCTAAATTCTTTGCCCCTCTCTTTCACTGCTGGTGGTGCTTGCATCTTGGTGTCATTAGCACCTTGCTTGGTGTAGTGCCTCTTGCTCTGTAACCCTCTACCTCGAGTGGCTCTTTGGCCTTGTACAGAGAGGAAAAGTAGACTTTATTTTACCCCCTACCCAATCTTTCCTTTCTCTTATTACTGGATCTGAATAAGATGTAGCTGTTATTTTTTTTTTTTTTTTTCTGTTTGTGAAAATACTAATTCTACTCATGTAGATAATTCTTCAGTTCTGTTTTGTTTTTACAAAAAGCATCTCCTATGTGACCCCCCCCCAGCTCCCTACCTAGCGTCCGTGGTTCCTGGCTTTCGCTTTTTGAATACACAGTGTTTCTTAACACTGGCAAAAGCTCATAAAAATTCTTCAGCCTTCACTTCAACTAGCTCTTGGCGTGAACACTAAATATAGCTTCTGACAAAGTTGACAGTTTTCAAAACGACTTGGGGATTGTGTTCTCGTTAGTGAAAGGCTCCAGGCTTCATTGTATCTTCAAAAATCTTTGACTAATTATTAATCTTCAATTACCTTCCCACGTGTTTCATTTGTACTTCTTGGATATTGTACGGAAAAAAATATTCTCATCAGAAATATAGGTAATAATTAATTTTGATTTAACTAAAAAGCTCCAGTCACCTGAAGAAGTCATTAGTAAGGCTATAGTCATTAGTACTTTTAGTCTTCTTTTGTATTGGCTCTGTTCATTTTGTGTCATGCAATCAGTATATAGTAAATTCAGGCTTGAGTAGATTCTCTGAAAATGTCATTGTAACAATGTTAGTTTTGTCTTAATACATTTTCGTCAGACCTAGACTGATGCTACAAAAAAAAACAAAAAAAGGACCTTACCAAAGAACGTTTCTGATAGCAGTAACAACTAAAATGGTTAGCACTTAAGTTAGGAAGGAAACTCCTGTCAATACTAGAAAAAACAGTAACAACCAAAATAGTTAGTAACTTGGAGAGAAAATGGTGATTATATCATTAGCTTTCCACACTAACTTAAACAAAAGGTTTGGAAGGAAACATTAATCAGTACAAGAAAGGCCAATAGCAGTTCGCCTGAGAAACCTGTTTTTCTGAAAATCTGTTTTAAGAGAAAGATCTTATAAATTTCGACCTAACGATTTGGTAAATGAAACTGTATGGAAACGGCTAATTGCACTATTACTGTATCGTATTTTTATTATTACAGTGGATCTTCCCTACCAACAAATTGAATAGTAACTGGTGGCTTAAATTGGTGACAAGTGACAGCAAGTCTACTCAGTACTCCAGGACTCTCCTCAGTATCGTACCTGTTTTCAATAACATAGTTGTTCAAATGATTCCAACTTGTCCCTTGATTTTCAGTATCGCCAGCCTTTTTTTTTTTTTTCTTGCCTCTTCAGGATTGTTCCCAGTGCTCCATTAATAACTGGCAATTTCATGTTCCACAACTTTCTCATCTTTTTGGCAAGGTAGTGATACTTTTTTTTTTTTTTTCCTTACTGTAGAATTTCAGCTGAAAAAATCCATTACCTTTCATGTTTTCTTAATTATTAGTGCCATATCCAGGGTTCTGGCCAAAATTGGATCATCCATTGGTTCTCAGACCAAAGTTAAGCAACAACAAACCAGGTCAGTACCTAAATGGGTGACTACTTGGGAATTCCAGGTGCTGTAGGCACGTGCGGGTGGTGTCATGGATACCGGCTCAGAATTGGAAATCCGAGTTCCAATTCCAGTTGGGTTCTCTAAATTTACTTATGTGCAAATACTCTTGGGGGAAAAGTATGAATCCACCACTTCTCCCCCCCCCAGTTATGGGTTAATTAGTATGATTTGTATTGGTAAATTATTATTATTTCAAGATAATTCTTACAGTCTAGAAACATTTTCAGGCTTTAAATAACCTGCAAAAGGTTGATAACCCATTAAAAAACAGTCAAATCGGAGTTTCTTTTCTTGATAGTTATATTACTACCCATGGATCCATAAATGATTCCTAGAAGCTCTGTGTTTGATAGATAAAATCTAGGAAGGTTGTAAATTCTGTAGGTTTTACATGGCTCTTTCTGAATGCATTGTATCTAATATTTTTCTGCCATAGCGCTTTCATTTTTTTTCCTTTTTAATTATCTCCCTTGAACTTCTGATAAATTTTTAAATCCCACCCTAATTGTAATGTATGTAATTCTTTTTTATAATTTGTGATCCACAAAAATGATAATGGCTGAAAAGGTTATCATTTTAATTCCGCTTTTAGTTGGTCTTTTTTTCTCTTCAGAATCATCCGCATTTGTTCAGTCGGAGTAAATGTCTGTCGATTTAATTTCCAGCTTTTGCAGTTTTATTACATTTTGACATTGACTATATTTATTATAAATAAGTGATATCTGGCCTTTACAAAGAGGACCTATCAGCTAAGGATAGCAAGTACAAATTACGATCATATTCTACAAAAACTTTTTAAAAAAAACAAACCCAAAGACAAGGAGGACAATCTTTAAATTGCATAACGGTCCTCACGGTTTATTTCAATTAGCCGCATGACTTCTCTGCTTAGTTGACAATAATCTAAGTGACATATGACTAAAAAAAGACGTTATAGATCATTTAAAGCTAATTTGTTTAAATAATGAACTTGACTATTGTTTGCATCACCTGGCAATGATTATAAGTAACATGGTACCCTAAAATAAGTAACCAAGTAATCGTTTTAAGTTCTTTGAATGTCAGTGCCAATTTAAATTCATTACTTTGGATATCCATTCTTCATCTCTGGAAATCCACATTTGCAAGATGGTGTAAACATTAATATTAATAACTAGGATATGCAAGTTTTCTTCTTTTTTTTTTTATTTATTTATTTATTTTTTTTTCAAATTACCATTTTATAAAAGAATTTAAGGATTTTAGCCATTACAAGAGTTGTTTGTTTCGCATAACAAGAACTATACTCTGTGCTTAAATTCCATCTTTTACTAATATTTACCATTCTTCCTTTATTTGTTATTCCTCTGTCACCTCTTTCTTCTCTTCCTACCTGGAGAAGACCATCTTCTATCACTGCTACTGCCCATATCTCCAGCGGAGACTTGCGGTGATAACGGTACCTATATTATCATTACAGTAGCTTCTTTTCAGAATGCTAACTGGCCACAGATGCTAAGCAGTGTCCGTCCATCATCCCCCCACCAATACTTTTCTCTGTATTCATTTATTTATTTATTTATTTGTTTCATTTCTTTCTCCCTCATCTTCTCTTTCTTCACCTACCCAGCCTTGCAGTTATCGATTGCTTGTTGCCGTCTTGGAGGGGGGGTGGAGAAACCCATGTGCTGTGGTAAGCAGTATAAGAATGCATGTCCACTGGCGTGGGGGCTAGGTGCTTTAATGAATCTGTAGTGAAAGCAGGGGATGATGAAGTACAATGATGGTGTGTCCATCGTTAGTACAATGGCTTTGTTCTTGTTAAAAGATGGAGCAAATGAATATGAATTTGTAAAAAGCAATATTTTCATCTTTCTCTCTTTTTTTTTTTTTTTTTAAAATGTCCTGCCGCAAGTTAAGACTTCAGAAAGATTTATGCTTTGGGACACACATACATTAATGGTGGGTGCTGAAATGTTCTTGGCTAGGCCCACTTGCCACAATCAAACTAACTGGTTGAGCAGTCTTCTACTTATCTGTGTCCCTTCAGAAGGAGTTGCAATGATGGTTCTCCACTACTTCCTATATCTTGTAGCACTAAACAATGTTTATCTCCTCACTCTCCTGTTTGTTCATTAACAAATAGGTTACTGTTTTTCTCAGCTCTTCTGCATTCAGTATGTCTTGTGAGTGTCAAATTCTCCATGCCCGCTTTCCTTGTTATGTTATCTGGAAATTTCAACTCTTTCTTTCTGATTCTAGGTATATATTCTGAAAAAATTTTTTTTTTTTTTTTTTTTTTATAAAGACAATGCATTAGGATTTTTATGCCTTCTTGGTTAGGCTGAGGACTTTTCAGCATGTCCTTACTTTTAAATAAAGACTGAAAAAAATAAATGAATAAATAATGGAAAAACTCTAAAAATATTATTCCAGACACAAAACTTTTTTGATATAATCCACGAGTATTACCACATCTGAAAAATCACAGGAGTAATAATACTGATTAATCAGCAAATACTGATATGAATACTCAACAATCGTTAGTGCAAGCTTAAAATTACATATACATATATATAATATATATATATATATATATATATATATATATATATATGTGAACATTTGATGTCAACACTCAGAGGTGAGACTGTTTCATGATGATTGTGTTTAGCAATGAAACAGTTTGTCGTCTCTGATTGTTCACTTCAATGTTCACTTTTATATTTACATATGCTCTCTCTGATATTGAGCACTTTATCCCATAAATATAGCACACCTTAAAAAATTTTTCTTTATATATATATATATATATATATATATATATAAATAAAAAAAAAAAAGTGGATGGATTTTTTATTTATTTATCTGGCAGATTTTTATTATTTAAATATCATTTTTTTTTTAGTGGAAAGTCATATTTGAGTAGATGTTCCATTTATTAAATAGTATATTTATTTTCACTTACTGACCTGAATATTCAAGAAATCTTAGTTAAAAAAAAAAATATATATATATATTAAAAAAAATATATGATTCCTTCGCTACATAAGAGTTCTCAGGTTTCAATATATATATATACACACACACACACACACACACACTGTCCAGAAGGACTTGTTAGATCTGATGTGCTTTAGGCCGACTTGGCTATGTCATGTGTCGTTGACCAAGCAAAATTAAATAGTGCTGAATTGCAATTGAGTTTGTTACATTCAGTTATGCACAAATACTCTTGATATGTCTCCATCTATTTGTCCCACGCAACAATAGCAGGGCAAACTGGGCTTCCTAGCCATGGTTGGCAATCAGTCTAGATGATCACTCTAAATTTAAAAATCATATATAACCCTGGTGTAGCACATATGCAGCCATTGACAAGATCTTGGAGCTCACTATAATCTTGACTTTAACTAACCTACGATTTCTTACGGACACATCGTGTTGAAACACCAGTTCCCGTATGATCACCAAGGTTAACCAACGTTGAGCCTAGTCAGTACCTACATGGGTGACCACTTCGGAATACCAGATGCTGTAAGCTTGCATGTGGGGGTGCTGTAATGGGTAAAGGCTCAGAATTGTTAATCAGAAAGACGAATTCCAATTCTAGTTTGGTTTATGTTCTCTTGTGTGCAAATACTTTTGTGAAAGGCATGAATCCACATTTTCTCTCCCTCCCATTGAAAATTCTTGCAACCTAAAAAATATTTTCTGACTTTCAATAACCTGTAAAAAGGGTTAAGCCATGGAAAACGAATTGATAAAATCAAACCAGTTACTTCTTTCAGGCTCCTTTTGTAGCGCTCAAGTGAACGTGTCCATGACTGTCGTGTCGTCTTTTATCTCTTGCACACGCTCAAAACATTAATCCATAAAGAGTCTTGGTCATTTCCTGGGCCTTTGCCCCCCCCCCTTTTTTTAAAAAATTTTTTTTTACTGAGATTAGAACAAAACTCCTGAAATGATCACAACTGCTTGGACGTTAATGTAAGAAATGAAAGAGGTTATGACGAGCCCTCTTTCAAAACCATATCTTGTAACCAATAATACAAAGTTGGCTTAATTTGGCATAATTCGAAGAAATCAATTTACACTGATACAAAAATGAATTTGTAATAACATCATTAATTCAATGGCTTTTGAAATATATCAATTTAGTTGCACTAACATAACATATTCAGATTTGTTTGACAATTCAGTCAGGACTCTATAAACAAAGGAAATCTCTTATAGGATGATATTTTTTTTAAAAACTTTTCACCCCAAGCAAGGTGGGAGTGCCACTAGCACACAAGGAGTTACAGAGGGTGGGAGCGAGTGTAAAGAGGCGTGATAGAGGGAAGGATGAAGAGAAGGACAGGGAATAGATCAAGGCATCTGGAGATGTCGATTGACATTGCATTTGAATAGTTAGAGATTATAGCTATTAGGGAAGCAAGACGAGAAGTGTGAGACATGAAGCTATTGAAATAGAAGAGACTGCTATATTTAACTGTTTCGACAGTGAAAGGGTGGGACTGAGATGCCGACCTAGCGGCACGTTTAAATTCATGCAGTTTGGGGTCTAACGAAAATAGCTCATCGGAACAGTTACAGTGAAAATATTTGTAGAAAAGACAAAGGGAAGCAATGGCATGTCTGTGCGAGAGTTACTGTAGGCGAGATCAGGGCCAACCGCATTGCATATCCATCTCTGGATTTTGTCAAGGACCCTATGACGAACAGTGGGGGCTCCAGACCATATATGACAGCAATATTCCATGCAAGATATGTTAAAACAAAATATACAGTAAAGAAAAAAAGACAGCCAGCAAAAACTTACATTTGATTTGAGTAAAAATTGATAAGATGAAAATTGTGCACTAAAATGACCTGCAGTTTGATAAAGTCTGACCAAATTAACATCTTGACTGTAGTTTGACGAACAAACTTTTTGGCCCTCTTTGTTTTTTGTTTTTTTTTGTTTATTTTATTGTTTTTTTTTTAAATAAATAAAAAATATCTTATCTCTGTAAGGAGTGGATCAAATTTATCTTTGGTCAATATTAAGATGTCTCTTTATTCTTTGAAAATAATATAAACTTTGAACTTGTTTGTCTGATAAGTGATTCCTTTTTATGGGGGAACTTGGCTGTTGTATTTATAATTCAAATATGGTTATTTTTAGATTTATACTCATTTGTTCACATGGAAAAGAGAATAAATCTGATTCGAGACATGCGTGTGCATGCATGCATATATATATATAAATTGAACTGCACCACATACTTGATATTAAAAATAACTGATCCGACGTGCATTTTCGGATAATAACTGTGACATTCCTGTATATATTGAACAGCTTAGTTCATGCCATATTGACTGAAAAACCTACCAGTACAAAAGAATTCTCCATTGCCATATAAGTACAAAACGCACAATTTTAAAATTTAAAATAATTCAACCTCAGCGTTGCGGACGCACGCTCAAAGAAATCTCTTACCAGTAACAATATCACATTTCTAAGAACAAATTTTGGACTATAAACTACTCTTTCGATGTCCTGTTATTACCTGGAATTATAAAACAACAAATATTTTCTTACCTGATGATATCTGTAGGAACAGATGAAAGCTTGTAAATATATCTATAAAAAAGACCTTATTCAACTGGAATTTATAAACGGGGATTATAAAATTCATTTACAGGTTCGGGGTTAATGTCTCTTAGTAAATTGTTTGCGAAGATGTATTCTCGCCATTTTATCATTAACTTCTATATCTGTTTTCTGTATGAATGATTCATTGTAATGTAAATTGAACTGCACCACATATATATATATATATATATATATATATATATATATATATATATATATATATATCTGGTGCAAGGGTTTCATAGACTCCCACCAAATCTATGATAAGGGGTCCCCCACTCTACTACATTTCCATTTTCAGAAGGTAGTATTCATATAAAATACAAATTTACTGTAATCCGATTATGCACAATAATGGTTCATATGCAATATAGGTGAATAATTCAACTAGAAAAATTGAAAATAAATACAATTTATCTAAATACAAATTTAGAGACATGTCAATTGATAATTACACTTTTATCCTATAAATACCTTAAAAATATATATATATATATATATATATATATATATATTTTTTTTTTTTTCATTTCACACCAAGCAAGGTGGGGATGCCACTAGGATGCAAGGGGCTACAAAGAATGAAAGTGGGAGAAAAGACTGGGTATGGGGGGGGTGATTGAGGAAAGGATAAAATATGAACGGGGTTCAAGAAGACAGAAGATGGCGATTGACGTATTTCAATTTGATTGTAGTTATCAGGGAAGCAAGTAAATGAAAGGGAGTTCCACAGGCAGGAAGTGTGAGAAAAGAAACTGTTGGAGTAGAAGTGGTGGTTGCATTTAATTATTTCAACAGTAAAAGGGTGGGACCTAAATGCCAATCTAGTAGAACACTTAAATTAGCATAGTCTAGGCACCAGGGGAATAAAGCTCGTCAGAGCTGTTGGCATGAGAATATTTGTATAAAAGACTGAAGCCACGTCATGTTGGTGAGAAAGTGACAAGACGAGATGCCAAGTCAGGAATAATTATATTGCAGATCATTCTTTTGAATTTTGACAAGAACCTAGTGGTGAATATCAGGACATATATAATATTGTGTGTGTGTGTGTGTGTGTATATATATATATATATATATATATATAAATAAAATGGAATTTGTGAAATTCACTTGGAAGTTGAAAATGTTTTTATTCTTTATCAACTTTTCGTCCTATATGAATATCCTCAAAACAAGTGGAAAAATAATTGCCATGCTTACTTAGAAATGTTGTGATTAATTTGAAAAACTTTTCAACTGTGAATAAAATTTTAAAATAAATTTGGATAAATCAATGAAGTGCCAAAGTTGCCATAGTAACGATTTTTATTTATTTTTCTTAAGCTGAAATTAATATCTACTGACCTAGCAATCAAAAGTCTTTTGGTAGGTCTTCTTTAATAACACAGGAAGATTACTCTTATTCCTTTTATAACCTGGGAAACCACCTTCAGGCCAGGTTTGCTTTTATCATTATGCTACAGGAAGCCATTGCAGTGAAACAGGGTTCAATTATCCTAGTGAAAAAATGCGCATCTCTTGTTGGGGGGTCATTCGAAATCTATATTTGCCCACTTTATTTTCCTACCTGAAACATAAACTGTAATTAATGGTTTCTTAATGTGGCATTAATTTTTTATGACTATAAGCATTATTTGCAGTGTCTACACATGTCCGCATAATTTTAAACAGTGAACTTAATGTCAACCCCTTTATCATGATGGCTTCCTATGACATATTTGGTAAAGGCACTCTTGGCTCAAAATGTGGTTTCTCTGGTAGCAAAGAAGGTAATACAGGTTTAATTCCCATTGAGAAAGATATTGTCTTCAGTAGGACTTCTATGCTGGTTTATATTAATTTCACCATTTAAAATAACAAGAATGTCAGCTCAAACATGTGCAGCCCTTAAAGATGTTTTAGTGATGAAATCTTTTATCTCAAATTATGTTTTTGAGTCAATTTATATTGAGTCCTTCCAGCCATCCCTTTGGCTGTTAGCTTTAAGTATATTTAGCTTCTGATGTTTAAATATTTATTTTATAAGATCCTGCTTTTTTATGGAATTAAAAAAAATGTAGTTCATTCTTTGTATACATTTAGTTTAAATTTTGAGAATATATGATCAAGTCATTTAGCTGCTTTTTTTTTGCCTTTTTAAAAACTAATCCTAAATTCATATTGAGCCAATTAAAATCATTTTTTTCTGCAAAAACCATCTTTTATCACTATGAATAACTAATAGTACTAAATTTGCTATTATCTTTTCTCTCCTTATTATCTGGCCTTTTTTTATGATTGTACCTTTTTTTTTTTTCCTTTTAAAGGAAAAATACGATTTAATACTTTTTGTCATTTAACAATTAGAAGAAAATGAGACAATTATCATTGGAATCAAAAATAGTAAATTTTAAATGGTTCTTTTTGTAAGAACTGTAACTGTCTCTTTCATTTGAAAATGACTATTTCAATTGTTATTAATGTCAAAGGCTAATTTACTTGTTCCCAATTATTTTTCAATAAAGATGATGGGAATGCCACTGGTTGTGGGATTTGATATTGAAATTATCAATTTCCCTTTTTTTTTTTTTCTTTTTTTTTTTTTTTTAAACTTTCTTTGAAATTATTTTTTTCCCCCTTTTTAAATAAAAGGTGTATGAACTAAAATTATATTTTTCATTATATTTTATTTTTTATTTTTTATTTAATTTCTAAGTTTTTTATTTTATTTAAAAAATTTTATATTGTTTTTAATTTTTGAAATATTTTTTTTTTTTTCTCTCAAAAGTACAATGGGGATTTTTTTTTTTTTTTTTTTTTTTTTTTTCCAAGAATTTTACCTTGCCCTTCCCAGAAATTGAATGTTTTTGGTTTTTTTTTCTCCTATGGAACTGTTCTTAAATTCATTCTTTCCTTGTCATTGTTTGTATTATTTCTTTTTAGTTTTGATCTCTTCAGATTCTTTAAGCATTCCCTAGAAATGAGCAAACGAGAATTTGCTTGGGAAAAAAAATTGAAATATTTTCACAAAAACTTCATTATTATTTTAAATCTTTTAATAATTTGTGTCTCTATGGGTAGACCTGAAAGCGAACAAACATACATACATACATACATACATACATACATACATATATATATATATATATATATATATATATATATATATATATGTGTGTGTGTTTGATTTTTTTTTTTTTTTTTTTTTTTTTTAAATAAAAGGTAATTTTCTTTCATTTCATTTTATGAAATAAGATGTTGTCTTGGGTTTAAAATTGTTGATAAACTCTAAAGATCATGTTTGTGTTTGTTCAAGTACTTTTAACAATCTCAGTCATTTTCAAGAACCAATGTGATGTCTGTGTAGGTGACAGAATTCCTTGGTCTACATTCTGGTATTCTTTTGAAAAGTGAAAGTTTGAAGTAGTCTACGGTGATGCCATGTGTAATGGTTACTGAGAGCAAGATCCCAATACCCGACATCTTATTCAAAAATACAATAAATTAAACTGACCCTGTCAGTTCTTTTTAATCAAACTTGTTTCAATGAATACTTACTGTTTAAATATACCTTTATATATAGGCAGTGTTGACATACGTATCAACACTGGATGGTAACAGTCATGTCCACATTGCTTCATATCGGCTCTCTTTGAGTACTTTTCTCCCATAAGTCTACCATACACACACACACACACACACACATATGTATGTATAGACACTAGAAGTGTTGAAACAAAATGGCTATTTTTGTAGTGATTTTATAACATGTTTGTTATAATTTTTGAATAAATTATATATATAAATATATATATATATATATATATATATATATTTTTTTTTTTTTTTTTTTTTTTTTTTTGCTTATCAACTTTAACAAGTTATTTAAAGCCAGAAAATATTTTTAGATTGTAATAATTTTGCGGGGCGATAATGATTTACTGATACAAGTCCTATTAATTAACCCATAGCTGGGGGGGAGAAGAGGTAGATAAATTTGTGCATAAGTGAATATTATGAGCCTGACTTTGGAACTCTACTGGTGCGATTTCCAATTCTGAACCATTATCCATTACAACACCTGTACACTTAAGCTTACACTACCTGGTATTCCCAAGTGGTCACCCATCTAAGTACTAACCAGGCTCAACATTGGTTAATTCTGGTGACCGCACGAAAATCAGTATATCAATGTGTTATGGCGTGTGTACTTATTGGAAAGTGCTCTCACTCTCTATCTATCTATCTCTCTCTCTCTCTCTCTCTCTATATATATATATATATATATATATATATATATATAAGCAAATATGTGGATGTCGATCCGACGGTATGATGAAAAATATGGAAAAGACAAAACAACATTAAAACAGTAAACTTGCATATTCGGATTTTGTTTTGTCTTTTCCATATTTTTCATCATATATATATATATATATATATATATATATATATATATATATATAAGAAAATGTGTGTAACTCATTGGCCCTGATTGAAATGATTTCCAATCTGCAACTTAGAACATATGATTTCTGTCTCTCTTTTTTTATTCCTTTCGCGTTTCATCTGCATTTGAAATTAAAATACGTATTTTTTTTATGTTCCTATTTTATTTATCCATTATTTTATTTTAAAATTTTTCTTTTAACAACTTGTCTTTTATTCAACATCTGATATAAATGTATCGATATGAGTTGTGCAGGGGGCAGAGGTGATTCAACCGATAAGATTCTATCTCCAACTAAAGATATTTGATGATTTGTCTTTGAAATAGCTGTCAAATTTATTTTCTACAAAAACTATTTAAATTCCCTTGCCCTTTATGCTTAAAAATATCTGTTAATAAATTTAGTCATTAAAAGTCTATAAATTCCAAAATGATAATTTGATGGATTTTTTAAACCTATTTTTTTATTATTATTATTATTATTATTTATTCCTTTACAGATCAGTAAAGATCCTGATGAAAAAAAAAAGTGAAATAATCATGTCTTTTTAGCAGTTTATTTTTCTTTTTTATAATTAACATTTTGAATTTATGGAAAAAATGGTCAATTTTTGTTTGCAATGAAAAATTGAAAAAATTCTTTTGCTTAAATATGATTTTTCATTAAAAAAAAAATCATTTTTGCAGCATAATTCTTGGTACTATCCGTCTCCTAAGTGCCAGTACCTCAAAATCATAAAACATACATTTTAGTTAGTATATGAATACCACTTTTAAAAATGTTGCTTCATGCCATTCAGAACATGGCTCTCCACAACTTCCTCTTCTTCATAATTCTAAGCAATATTTCTCCTCTTACTCTCCTTCTCAGTCAATATTCTGCCATCCATTTAGTCAGCTAGGTTACTCGCTTTTTCCGTCACGCCTTAAATATGTCCAGTGAGTGTCAAATTCTCCAAACCCTTTTCCTCGTGTTTCAACTTTTTCAATAAGTGACCTTTTTTCTTCCATTTTCCTTAAAACTTTCTCATTGCTTACTTGCTTCATCCATGGTATTCTCAGCATCCTTCTGTATAACATTTCTGTTGCCTCAAATCTTGTCTTCATTTATCACAAAATTGTCTAGTGTTCAGTACCAAAAGATAGTTTTGTTTATTTGGCATAAGAAAGGAACCATCTGCATCTATTATCAGACTTTTATTTATTTTTACTTATTTATTTAAGAAGAAAAAAATTTTGTGACTTATTTAAGTCAATAAAATAATTTTTTTTTTTTATATCAGACCCATTCAAAAGATGACCTGAAATTTTTTGTTCTCTTTACGTTTTTGAAAAAGAAATCACTTAACTTAAAATTATATTTAATAGGTGACATCAGACGACTCGTATGTGTTGGAACAGTTAGCAGCCTGGAACAAGAAATTGGTGACTTAAATTCTGGTCCAGATCCTTACATTCACTCTTGTGCAAATACCATTGGGAAAGGTATAAATCCATATCTGCTCCCCACAGCTATGGGTTAAATATCAGGACAGACTGAACATTTTAGCAACCAGTATATAAGAAGGATAATACTGAATTTAAAACCATATGCTTAACTGCTGAGAATAGCTGTAGTTTGGCGGCACTGTGGATGTTAAAGAAACACAAATGGTGGTGGGGAGCTGATGGGGCTGCTCAGAAATGAGCATCTGTCCTGAAGATGAGAAGTCAAACTGATTTGCAGTGTGCCCTTTCAAGTCGAAAAAGCTTTCTTCTTCTCCTTCATTTTTTATTTTATTTCTTCTTTTTTACCAAAAAGATGCTTGTAATAAAATTCGTTCTTTTCAGACACAATGAACTGCTGAAATTTAGTATTTCAAAGTGATTAGTTTTATAGTAAAATTGGTAGGCCGAGTTAAGTTATGGTCTCGTCAAATGTGTTCACTTGGAAAACAATTATTTGGATTTTTTACTTTGGATATCAAAATAAAATAAAACCATGCGTTCATGTATGCTAATTTTATTTCCAAAGCATGTGTGCTCCTTAAATCTAAAGGAGTTAGATGTATTTTGGAAGTTAAGACCCCACCCCCCAAAAAAATAGTTTTTAAAGTCATGTTACTATTTACTTTTTTGTAACCACTCTTACCTGTCTGTTTTTTCTCATTGCCTGGATCTTTCCACTTCTTCCAAGAGTATGGCACTGCCCACTTGGAATCCAAGTTCTTAACTGATTACAAGTTCCACAGTCAATCTGAAATTTTAACTTGTTTATACTTCTCTAAAATAAGTGCCAGAGATTTTGTCTGTTAAGGGATTTGTAAATCAAAGATTTAGTCCTTTGAAATTATCTTGTTTTGTAATAATCTTAGATTTTTTTGTTTATCACAAAACCTTTTCTGATTATTATCTTTTCTAAAAGATTCCTATAATTAAAGGGTAAGAAAGGAAATAAAAACAAGAGCAATTTCCATTCTGCAAGAAAATGTCTGGGGGTGAGAATTACCAAACTTTCTGATTTGTAGAATAAGTTATTTGCTCATATTAACAACTGCTGGCTGTCGTTTTATTAAAGCAGGTTGTTTGGTGTAAGGATCGATAAAGGCAAAAAATAATCAAAAGAAAAAAAAAAAAATTCCAGTTTTGTTCCTCTTCAGCATCTGTGTGGAACAAATTTTAAATTCCTCTAGGGATTTAAATTCTGGCATTTGCCTTTCTTTACACATCATTAGGTAACCATTTAAATTGAATTTAATCTTTATTTAAAATTATTTTTTAAAATCTTCTATCTTAATATCTTTCTTTTTTTTTTTTTTTTCGGCAGGATTGAGAGGTTAAGGGAGGAAAACATTTTATAGCTTATGAATTTTCAAATGAATAAATTTTTGGAATCCATTTGAACATATTTCATCATAATTCTTGTGGCATTGTCATACAACATTTTGTTTCTGTATTTTGTTTGTGTAAAAATAGAGACTGAATCGTTTAGGCTGATCTGGTTAAATTCTTATCTAACTTAGGACTCTTCAAATTGGCTGCTTTCAAGATCAGTAATTTTTTGTTGTCTAGTTTAAGCCAACACTGGAATAAATTCCATAAATTACACACACACACACACTCACTTTGAATGTAATATTGTTCATTTTATATGGCAGTGAATGTGGAACAATCTTCTCCCAGATGAAGGAATTTGAGGCAACGAATGTGGTTCCACAGAAGGATGCTGAGCATACAATGGACTGAATATGTGAGCGATGACAATGTTTTAGAGAAAATGGAAACAAAAAGGACGCTTATACATAGAATTGGAAAGAGACAATTGATATTTCTAGGACATATAATGAGGAGAGAGGGCTTAGAAAATTTGACACTCACAGGACAGATTGAAGGCAAGAGGAACATAGGAAAGCTGAATATAACCTACCTAATGAGCTCGTGTATATAGTTGACAGAACAGGGATTAGGAGAGATAGCAAAAAGACAAAATTTACTAAGACCTATAAAGGAGAAGAAATTGTGGAGAGCCATGATCGTCCACGTCCTGAAGGGACATATAGAAGAAGAAAGGGCTTGAGTAAGTGGTTGGCAGAACAGGGATTAGGAGAGACAGCAAAAAGACAAACTTTACTAAGAGCTACACAGAAGAAATTGTGGAGAGCTGTAATCACCCATGTGCTGAAAGGACATGATATATAGAAGTTTTAAGAAAAATAAAAACAAGAATTTGTTTTGGTATTAATCGCTTAAAAACAGACGATAAACATGTTTATT
>OZ038512.1:3515043-3537543 GCA_964036315.1 Acanthosepion esculentum | reverse complement strand
TTGGTATTAAAAATAAAAAAACGAAAACTGATCATTCCCCACCCCGTTTTCATTTGTCATTGTGCGTAACATTTCTCCTATCCCAGCCTTCCCAATTTTAGGGGACATATTTTATGTAGCATTGAGATTAGCAGAAGGAGTCAAAGAATTTATGATTAATATTCCTCTTAATTTTATTTAAAAAATTATTTTCCCTTAAATTTTTTTTACTTGATCTGTTTTCTGAACTGTTGATATTTGAATTATTTTTAAAAATTTTCTTCTATTTAGTTGAATTTAAAATTTTTTTTTTTTTTTTTAAGTTTATTTTTCTGTTTTATAACATCAGGACTACTTGTTATTACACTTACTATGTTCGAAATGTCAAAAAAAAAAAAAATCCCTTTTTTAATTCTTTCTTTCTTTCTTTTTTTTTTTTCTGCTTATTTATATCTTTTTTATTTAATTTATTTTTGTCATATTTCCTTGAACTCCAGGTTTATATAAAATGATATCGTTCCATTACTGAGAATTTCAAAAGAACAGACAGGTTTAAGGTGTTGGGGGGGGGGGTCACATAAAACTGAAAAGAAAGAATGACTAGGATGCATGGGGTAGGGGTGTGTAAAAAGCGTTTCTAATCTATTTTGTTTGAAACGCTAGATCGATTGCCATTTGTGAAGTGCTCCTTAATATGGCCGTTGTTGTCAGCTAACTGATAACGGTGCTGCCCCTGTTATCGGTATCTTTGGCACGTTCTTGATTACACCGCCCAATGTTGGGCATCTATTAGGCTAGCGTCATCATCACTGCCACCGCCTCGGGAGGAACAGTAAACCAATTCGAGGAGAAGATGCTGCCAAGATGGCTTGTAGTTTAAGCTTTCTTCCAAATTATAATTTGTTCAACTCCACCACCTTCTATTTTCCTCCACCCCTATCACTTCTCCCCCTATAACACTACCACTTTCTTTTGTTCATCTACCCCCCCGACTAAATGTTACATTCAAATGCAGTGTCAATGTTAGCATCTATAATTTACATATATACCGGCACTTTTATAATTTAATGTCTCAGGTCGTTACATGTATAAAACTGTACGGTTGACTACATGTGTTTTATGTCAGATACAACATTTGACTTTTGTCATTCACATGATCAATATATATTGGGTTGGTGCATAATTATCAGTCGTTTTTAAACAATATTTATAATGGAAAACGCCTGATAATTATACACCAACCAAATATTTCAGCCTTTAACTGTTTCTTGTCTTTTTTTTTTTTTTTTTTTTTTTTTACACCCTGGAAAGTTGTCCTCATGTTTGTTTATTGTCATATTCATGACGTTTCGGGCGTTGTATGCACCAGCCTTCTTCAGGTAATATTAGTTGGAATTTCGAACCAAACTCTTGATTTAGTCCACAGGGTAGATTGTTCAAATTCATTTTTTTTGTTTATTTTATGCGCGTAATATATATATATATATATATATATATATGACATTTTTATGTTTATACATTCTTTTTTATAGATGAAAATCTTTTTATAAACATAAAAATGTCTTAAAATAATTGTCGAACTTTGTCCATTTCATTATATATATAAAATGCAATTCCTATATATATTATTTATATATTATATATGCGTGGTACTAATTGGAAAGCACTCAATATTAGTGATAGAGCTAACATTTTCAGCTGCATTGATGTGAGTTTGTGACCCTGGGTTACACACCCTTTGTGATCATCAGACAAACTCTACCAGAGTTGTCGTTGGTGGAACCTCTTGCTGAGTATTGGTGTGTACTCATTAACATTTCCTTCTGTGTGAAATGAGTCCCTATACTGGATCTGGAGAGATTTCCACAGCCACCATGTGGTAGGGTAGGAGGGGTCTCACACACACACATATATATAAACAATCCTGTAACTCTTTAGGTCTGTAGTGAGGTACCACATCTGCTGTCATTGTAGCAGTGGCGTGTCTTGTGTAAGACGTCCTGTCGGAGCTCAACCACCTCCAGGCTGCTTTGAATTCAGTTTTCCTTTCACTATACAAGTTGCTAACCAAGGTTATAGGACCCAATCTGTTCTGCAATTTACCCATAGTTGGGGGGAGGAATGATAGCTTCATATTTTTTGCCAAGGGTATTAGCACTTAACTGTAATTCAAACTCTGATCTTTGATTCCTCAATTCGAGCCACTACACATTACACACCCAGCCGCCAAAAATATATATATATATATATATATATATATATATTATAACTTCAAAAAATTATTATAATGGACACTTTGTATTTGAGTAATAATGTTTGTAGTAATAAAAATATTGGATTAAAAATAAATCAGTTCTTTAGAAATATATATGATAAAAATATAATTTTAAGATATGGTCTATTCATGGATAAAAGTGCTCAATATCTCAGAGATAGAGCATATGTAAATAATAAATGTAGACACTGCAGTTAACATCTAGCAAGAAGCATTTTTCTTGCTTGTACACACTCTTCAGGCCCTATATATATATATATATATATATATATATATATACACACACACACACTTCTTAGCTCTGTCTAACCACATTGAGCACTGTTTTTTTTACAACTTATATTGGGTAAATATTCATTTACTTACCTGTGTATTCATGCTAACACGTATATACGGCTGTTAAATATCTAGTTATTTGGTTTATCCTCTTATATATATTAATATATCTCAGAACAATGGTAGGAAAATCAATGAAAATGTTGGGGGGGGAAAAGTTTGTTTTGTCTTTTATGAGCTCATCGAACTAAAGTGATGTTTACATTGATGTGCCAACACATAAGATTTCAGTGTCCCCTCTCCTTTATGCTTATATGTAGTCGCATCAACGTACACATTGCTTTAGTTTGATGGCATCCGAAAGGACGAAACGTGTTATGCGAAACATATTTCCATCTTGTCATTGATTTTCCTCATATTATGATTTTTTTTCCCCAAACTCCCCCATCCGTTATTCCAGACCCCCACCCCCTTTTTTTTTTTAATTTCCCACTTTATTTCAACTTCGCTGTTTATATCCACCTTTCTCTCCCTCTTTACGTTATTGTGTATGAATTTTCCAATTTCTGTGATCAGGCACACTATCATTATTAACATCATCTACAATCAGACAAATGTCCTCGTGCTGTTGTTCCCTATGGCCGTCTGCAGGGAATTTCAAACTGATCCCTTTATTTAATCTATGGAGGTAGATTGTTCTTGTTCCACTTCCCCATGTCTAGAGATGTTGTTTTCTCTTTTCAGCTAGTGCTTGCTCTGTTTCCACAGAGCCCGAATCTTTACTACTTGGCCCAGGGATTGAACTCACAGTTCACAAACCAACACTTTAATCCACTAGGCTTATAAGTCCCAGTAGTGACTGTAGACTACTAAAAAGAATAAGACAAGATACCTGTCAACATGGACAGCAGTATGAGGACAATCTACCCCCCCCCCGATTTAACGAAGGGTTTACTTTCAAATGTCCTGGAAGGTTACCCAGATTGGGAGACACCTGAAGAAGGCTGGAGAACACAGCAGCCAAAATGTTGTGGTGGTAATAGTGAAGATGAGGATGTTAGTTTGATTGTAACAAATTTTTCAACCTGCTCTTTTATTCTGATCAGCCCATTAATTCTGTCACACCCCTTTTATTCCATCGCGTCCCCTTTTATTCCATCCCGTCCCCTTTTATTCCATCCCGTCCCCTTTTATTCCATCCCGTCCCCTTTTATTCCATTGCGTCCTAAATGTTGTAGCAATAATAGTGAAGATGAGGATGTTAGTTCGATTGTAACTAACGAATTTTCCAGCCCGACCCTTTTTATTCCGTCCCATTTTTTTTATTCTAAATTTAAGAGTACGCATTTACTAAAATAAATATGCTTATGCCAAATTCTAATTGAAGAAATTGTCTTTGACCTCCCAAATTCATTCTTAAATCTTTCTGCCTTATTTATTATTATTATGTATATATGTATGTATGTCTGTCCGTCTCCCTTGTTCTGACACAGTTACGTCTGTTAGATTCTCTTCTGTGTTATGCATTTGCTAACACACCGGACAATAGACACATTTAGCAGTGTCTCTATTCATTCTTTTATACATGTTTATGCACACATTTTATATATTTATGAAATTCCCTGTTCAATTTTTTTCATATACATTTTCTTTATAATCACTTACCTGGAGTCCACAAAAAGAAAATTACCTTTTCCTGCAGCCGACCTTTTTATTTAATCTACTTTTCACTGTTTACCTCTGGCCATTTCTGTTCTTTTCGGAATCTAAAAAAGAAAATGCTACTATGCCCCTTCACCAATCTCTCTCTTTAATCGGTCAATAATTTGAGTTTTAAGGCAACAAGGCACAACTAGTCCATCTATAGTAGATTACGATTACCTACATCTTGTTCACTCTTTAGACATATTGAAGTTTTTTCAGTCGTTATTGTTGACCATTTTGATCAAGATTTACATAAAAAAAACAAAAAAAAACCTGTCATTTTTACCATGTCAATACCTTATTCCTCGTGTTGTCTCATCACACTGTTGTCTGGAGAACCTGGAAATAACTGTCTGCAAAAAAAAAAGGAAATTTTTTTTCCTCTAAATTTCCCCAAAGAGACTTCCCTTTAGCCTCTAGCTACATACTTTGTTAAACGTGTGTTTGATATTTATTTAAATGCTGGCTATAGCAAATTATTTTCGGTAAATTTGGTCTGTTTTGCTTATTTAATATAAACAAAATGTCCACCAGATTAAAGGCTATGTCACAATTAAAATCTGCAGTATTTGTGTCACAGTCCTACTAGAATCTATGTGAGTACTAATTTTGCAAATCGGTGTTTCTCTCACTAAGTTCATGAGTGCTTTAGTAACTAAAGTTATTATAAAGCTAATAGTGAATGATGCTAGCCTCATGGTTCATTTTGCTTTTCTGAGACTAGCAATTGTTCAGAGTTACATGTTGAAGAATACAAAAATCTCTTGTCTTTTAATACACATGGCATTATTTTATTAATTATTTATTAAATAGTATAATTAAAACCTATGAATAAAGATGCTTCATCTATTGAGGGACTTTATCAATATTTATCTCTGATATTTTTATTGACTTTAAAAACGAAATTAAAAGCTGTCACCTGAAGAATTTACTGCAATTCTTTTGTATTTAAATTATTTTTTTCACTTGCATTCCACAACCGTTTGTTTTTAGTCTATCAATGAAATTTTTAATTTTAAATTCGATGACCATTGGAAGAAACAATTAAGGTATCTTGAATTGGATGATTGGCATTTGATTGATTTGATTTTTATGGCTTATCAACCCTTTTCAGGTTATTTAAGGGCAGAAAAATATCTTTTAGATTGTAAGAATTTGGGGTTGGATAATAATTTACTGATAAAAGTCCTACTAATTAACCCATAACTGAGGGTGAAGAGACGGATTCATGCCTTTCCCCAAGGGTATCTGCACATAATGTAATGAACCCAACTGGAACTCGATTCTCCAATTTGCAATTCAGAGCCATTATCCATTACACCATACGCACACGCAAGCTTACAGAACTTGGTATTCACAAATGGTTACCCATCTAGATATTGATCAGGCTTGACATTGCTTAATTTCGGTGATTGTACACAAACCAGTTTTTCAACATATAACTGTAAGCCTGATTGGCATTAGAAATAAAATTACTTTTGCGGTAGGTTCTAAACACACACACGCACACACACTTATATATATATATATATATATATATATATATATATATATATATATATATTTGTGTGTGTGTATACTAACCAACAAAACTGCAAGAAGAGACTGTTCAAATCTTAACTCCAAGTTTCATGAAGATTGTCAGATGACAAGAACTGGAGAATATAATATATAAACTTTATAGACCAGACTAATGGTGGGTAATTGAATGACAAAATGGGAAAAGGCCTATGTGATGTGCTTAAAATGGTGATAAAAACAAAATCAGTAGAAAACTGAGTGAGTTTGGCTAGGTTGTGGTTCTCGACACATTGGGACAC
Source organism: Acanthosepion esculentum (assembly GCA_964036315.1). Taxonomy (NCBI): domain Eukaryota; kingdom Metazoa; phylum Mollusca; class Cephalopoda; order Sepiida; family Sepiidae; genus Acanthosepion; species Acanthosepion esculentum. The sequence continues at coordinate 3,531,489 of OZ038512.1, read as the reverse complement.
CAGAAATTTAAAACTTCAATTCAAAGTTGTCATTTTCTTACAACATATAACTGTAATTGAAATTTGCTATAGTTCATTTCCTCCTCCGACATGTATAGACATTTATAATATTGTATATAGCCTATTTAGTCTGACAAAGTTCTTTCAAAAGACGAAATGCATCATATGAATTTGTCATTCAATTACACACACACACACATATATATATATATATATATATATATATATATATATATGATGAAATATAGTTTTAAGGTGTGCTATATTTATGGTCTAAAGTGCTCAATATCAGCTTTAGAGTGTGTGTAAATATAAAAGTGAACATTGACATTAACACTCAGAGGTGACAGGCTGTTTCATGCTAGATGTAATCGTCAGGCCACCTGATGATTGTGTGTGTGTCGCATGAAACAGTCTGTTGCCTCTGAATGTTGGCGTCAATGTTCACTTGTATAATATATATATATATATATATATATATATATATATATATATATATATATATAAACATCCTTTCAACTAAATAGGTTATGATAGATTTCTGTCTTTTTATGATCTTTTCTCAAAGTCGACTCTTTTAGACATATCTGTCAGTAGTTAAAAAAAAATGATGATATTTGGAATGATCTCTCATTGACCACATTGGTTGTGCGTCGATTGTCGTCTTCATTGTGACCTCGTTACAACCCCACCCTCGTCCCCGGGGACTGGATAACTATTTAAATAATAAATAGATGAAAACTTTTAACGAGAATGACCATCTTAATCAGCTCATTCACTTGAGCTAATTATGTATGCATCTTTTCATGTGATAATTGACTGTATAAACTTTTTAATCTCTCTCTCCACTTTACCTCCCCTCCAAATGTTGATTGGGGCTGTTTCTAGCCCCACCCTGCCCTCGCTAAATCTACCATTCAAGAGACCAGAAGCAAAAAGCCATGAGCACATGGTTTAGTCATGAGGTCTCTTATTGTGACACTGGATATAGCTGTAATTACGCACACACACTATATATATATATATATATATATATATATATATATATGTATGCCATTGCCCCACTTCCACTAACCTTTGTTAACGTGGCCATTTTTGTCATTTTTATATCTCCTGTCAGCCCCCACGTTTGTGACTGCTACTCCACCTCCCAACATTCACCACTGTGGACTATTGTCTCTCAACTGTCCTTTTTATTATTCCCGAACATTAATGTCCGAGAGTCTTTGACAGTTCTTCTTTCTGTTGATTTAATTTTGAATGGATAGAATTTATTTACTTTTGGTCAGCTGATGCTGTCTACTTTTTGATTTTTTTTTTCTTTCTTTTCATTTAGAAGAATTATAAAAATGAAACAAATATAGAAAAAGTTGACCACATTAATGGTGATTGTTCGTAAGTTGAAACCTCAGAACAAACTTGATTACTATTTTTTTTTTTTTTAAACTATTTGTTCATAATCTCTGACTGTATATTACAAAAATAAGATTTTTTTTTCTTTACTTCGTTCTGATAGCACAATGGTCATTGTCCAATGAGTTTATTTCTTATTAGTAGTTTTCCTTTATTTTATTGTCTCACTTCATGAGACAAACTTTAAAATTAATATCTTTCCAGACCGTGACCAGGGGAAGAGCTGCCCTACCTTAAAAATCACTTTGCCCCCTTCCCATGAAAAATGATGAGAACTGATTTTACTGTGCAAATTCTTACAGGCATGACTTGATACCCTCCCGCCAACTCAAAACATGGCAACTGGCTTGATATAATTACTATATAGCTTTAAACTTATTAATTTTTAAATACAATAAGTAAATTTCAACACCTCAACTCCAGAATTTTGTAGACAAACTTCGCCATCATTGTTTATTCCACTCTTCAGGAGGTTTCGGCACTTGACTGTCAATTTTCTCATTTTTCGGTATAAAAATATAATTCTAAGGTATGCTATATTTATTTATAAAAGTACTTAATATCAAAGAAAAAAGTGGACACTGGGGTCAACACTAAGTGGCAACTATCGGCTTAAACGCAATCTTACCCTTGAGATTATGTTCAAGCATGAAACAGACGGTCTGCACTTGTTGTTGACCTTGGTGTCCACTTTTATACTTAAAATATATAGATATATATAATTTTTTTTTGTAAAAAAAATAAACGAATAAAAACCAAAACAAAAAGGAAATAGTTGCATTAAGATTTACTTTTGTATTGAGACTCGTATGTCAGCCCACGTGATTTACTTAAAATTTATAGACGTATTTAAATTTAAAATACTGTAATTTAAAATATTCATAACGAAAAAAAACTTAAACCGTTTTAATCTTTTAAAAATAGAAAAAAAAAATAGATCTCAATATTTTAAAAGTGTTTTGAAACATTTTGTATTGAAAGGGAAAAAAATTGTACGAAAGGATAGGTTAAGGACTTTTTGATTTGATTAAAAAAATATTTAATAAATAAACAAAAAAATCCTCCTTTTAAAAAGCAATAAATCTAAATGTCAAGAATGTTTTGTTAATTGATTCTTGGTGATCATCATTTATTTTTTATTTTTATTCTTTGACTTCAGAAATCTGTTTCGCATTGGCTATGTTTAAATATGGACGTTTTTCATTGCCAAGATCGAACTGTCACCAAAGTCTAATGAATAAAAACACATTTCCCCCTCTCTCTTTTCTTTCGTTTCTTTTTTTTAAATCATTGCTATTGCTATCGTTTTTTTTTATTCTGCTGTCTTTTAAAATCCTTATGTCATCTTTCTTCATTATTTGTCTTTCATTTTTTTTATTATATTCGCATCTTAAAATCGTTTTTTTGTTGTTGTTACCCATCTCCTTTTAAATAACTTTTCCATTTCACCCAGCATTTCTCTGTTCTCTTCTCTTTGATAGACTTTCTCTATGTAAATCGCCTTTTACCATTTTAATCTCCCCCCCCCACCAATTCTTTTGACTTTACGTTCATCTACTCCTAAAATCTCATTTTTATCTCAATCACTTTATATTACAACCCACAGTCTTGTTTTTTTCCCTTTCTTTTTTTATTCCTTATTTTTCTTTTTTTCTTTATACCGTCGTCTTCCAACGTTCCTCCCCCACCCACTATCATCGGTTTACTTGAAAAATCCATTGCATTTCTTTCTTTCTTTTTTTTTTTTTTTTTCAACTGATGTTGAAAATGAAATGGAATTATATAGATTGTTTGTTTGTTTGTTTGTTGTTGTCAGTCGTTTGTTTGAAAATGCTGCACTTTTCTGTGACAGGAAGCGCGCATCTTTCCCTCAGAATCCATTTATTCCACAGACGGGTCAGATGGATGAAGTCTTTTATATAAATTAAATCGTTTTTTTTTTTGTTTTTTTTTTAAGTTGTTTTTTATTATTATTATTATTATTATTATTATTATTTAATTCCTCCCCCTCCTTTATTGACTGTCTTCTTGTCTTCCTTTCTAAAAACCTTCTACACCCCTTCCACCACTCTCCACAAACACCGACCTTCTGAGAGTCTCTCCTCTTTTCCCATTTTTGTATTTTCGTCGTTTTCAGCTACTTTTACATCATCATCACCACCACCACCACCACCACCACCACCACCATCATCATCATCATCATCATTTATTTATTTATTCTTCTTATTTATTTATCTATGTTGGGGAGTGGCAGGGCGGTGTGGGGAACCGCGCACCATATTTCTTCTTGGGAATTGGAAGGATTTGTTGGTCATTAATCTTATTTTCTGTAAAATTCTTTATCATTGCTTATATTACCAGCCAGAGATCTTCTTCATCGTTGTCGCCATCGTTCAAGAAATGATGTGGCCTCTAACTGTCTACTTGCATCCATTAATTTCTTGCTGCATTCATTTTTCGCTTTCAATTTTCATACTTACGTAATTTTATTTATTTTTTAGGTTTTTTTTTTTTTTTTTATTCATTGTCCAATTTTCTTTCTCCCAAGACTTAATTTTTAATTTTTATTTTTTATTTTTTAGCGTTTGATTCTATTCAGTTTTTTGTATAAAGTCATACTTTTTCTTCAAAGTACATTTAAAAACTATTCTGACTTATACCCCCACTTTTTTTTCTTTTTTCTTTAAAAAAAAAAACTTTTTTTTTAGTTTTATATTTTGATTTTTTTTTTTTTTTTTTTTTTTTTTTTTTTTTAGAAAATATTTTATAAATTTTATGAATTTCTCTTTCCGTTTTTTTTTTTTTCTTTCTTTCTCTCTTTCGGAATGTATTTTATATAATATTTGGTTACATAAACTAGAAATGTTTAAACTCTTGACTCAGACAAAAAACTGTACCCATTTTTTTTTTTTTTTTTTTTTTTTTTTCTTAACCAGGTTTTTGGTCATTTTTATAATTTTTTGAAAAGTATTTCAATCCACCTACCTACTATTAGTGTACATCACTCTCTTTACCTCCAGTTAATTTTGAATCTAAATTTTTGAAAATCAATGTCAATCGTGATCTTTACTCTAAATTCTTGTCCTTTTATTGCTTTCTCTCCTCAATATTTTTATTTTACCTCAGACGGTAACCCTTTGCGTCTTAGTGGCTTTATTGCCTTGCTTGTGATGAAAGAAGTTTAAGAAAATCATTTTGTATAATAATGCGTTTTATAGGCAGCTTCTTTTTCATTTTCTTCAAAATGAAACCTAATTGAGAATAAATTTGTCCAAAATATTTAACATCGATTAAATTTCGGACAACTTATCTAAGAAAAAAAACTGAATGGAAAAAAATCTAGCAAAAATTGTGAATTCTTTTGCATTTCGTTGACGTAAACAAAACGTTATTTAATTTTTTTCATTCCTTGTGTTTAAATTTTTATTTGTGTGAACTAAAAAAAAAAAAATCTTAAAACTTGATGGCGATAAATACTTAAAAAAAAAAAAAAAAGTTCCCCTTGAAGTCACTGTAAAAATTGACACAGGTGTCCGCTAAATAAATGTCTCTGGTAATTTTTACCATTAATTGTTCCGAAAATTATTTTTTTCGAATAGAAAAAAAATGATTTTAATAAACAAAACAAAACAAAAACTAATCACATCCAGCAATGACTACAAAAAAAGGCTATTTTTAATGATGTGTAGATTAATAAACTTTTAAAAGGCGATCACCCGATAGTAATTTTTTTTTTATTTGTACCAATCATTTTCCAGCCAACGTGTTCATTCATTACTTTTGAATTTTGATTGTTTTTTTTCTTCTTCTCTGTTTTTTTTACTATCGTTTAAAAAAAAGAAAAGACAAACTTTTGAAAATCCTCAGCGACACTAATAATAATTATCAATGCAAACATTTGAGTCGAAAACAAATTTGTCTAATCTCGAAAAAGTTTGAATTGTTAACGCATTCTCAGCCTTCCGTTTCTATTGTTTTATTTTCTTATCAGTCAGATAACCAGCAAACGAACAAAACGCGTGTTGTGGGGACGTACTGTTTATTTTATTACTACGTGGGTATTACCAGATTTTATAAGGTTCGGGTGTCGAGGGGTTGGCCTTTGCCTTATTTTTATTAATGCTTCCATTCTTTTTAGCCTTTTAAAAATTTTTTTTTTTTTACATGTGGATGGGACTGCTTGTTTTCTACAAGTATGTTGCCGATAGAGTTTGATAGGTTTCCGTGTGTGTGTGTGTGTGTGTGTTTTAAATGGGCCCTAATTGAGCTATGGCCATAGAGGTTTAATGGGAGTCATGAATTTGGTTTGACCAGGAATACGGTTCCTTAAAGGAAATGCGAATTCCGAAAATAATATTAGTCCTTCTGTAATTTGCATCTTGCAAGAGAGTTGTTATTGTTGATGATAAGTTTCTGTTGTTTAACTGTTTGTTTTTGTTTTGTTTTTTATAGTAGATAATTTAATTTAATTTTCCTTTTTCTGGTCGACTGCGGTGGTGTATTTCTTTAACTATTCTAAGAGAAATATATAGTTCCAAAAAGTGATTCTTTCAAGTGGTCCACTATTTATTTAAATGTCCTGCTTCTAAATGTGTGTAGAGTTCGATTCTCACGGGGTGCTGCTCGATTGTAGCCCTATTCCAGACTGTCATGGTAAAAATAGTCAGAGCCATGCCTTTCTCACTGTGAATATTGGTGCAACACAATCTTTTTTTTTCTTTTTGATTCCGTGCCAGATAAATCTGAACTTTTCTGGCTTATGCGTTTATATTCCCGAGTGGACGGAGTTACTCGATCTGTAAGCATTTCTAACTAGTGCCACACCTACAAGTTTGTGCAATACTGTTCTTAATATTAAGCATATTTGGCTGTGAGGCATGTGCTTGATATACACTTATCAGACTGGGTATTATAATGGGTATATTGTGCTTCGTATATTTGTACCCTGTGTTATTATCTCACTCAATAGTAGTAGTAGTAGTAATAATAATAATTTTGCATTATTTGTTGGGCTTTAAAAACTACCTTGCTTCAGTTACCCTGACATAGCTAAAAAAAAAAAAAAAGAAAAAAAAGAAAGATAACACTGATCTGCTGGGTCAATCCATTCACTTATTCTGTTTGTAAACCAGATTAACTTAATGATCGTCCGTCTGGTAGAGTTTAGAACACTTGTCAGGATTATGTTAAGAGGTTGGTTTTAACACCCGAAGCTTTGTCTGTATATTTTCTTTTATTTAAAATTTTTATTTATTTATTTATATATTTTTTTGTTGGCTCGCAACTGATTTCACTGTCCAAATTCAGTTGGTAAATCACCATGCTGACTTCACTCTCCACTCCCATAAAAAACCAACCCCGCCCCCCCACCAGAAAACATATTTTTCCATCTTGATTACTTTACATCCACTTCTTCCCTAAGTGTCAATTTCCTAAGTCAATTGCAACTGTTAGCCTCTTTAGGGTTTAAATCCGTTCTTCATATAACGGAAACCTAAAACCTTATTGGTATCATCAATACCTGTGGTCGGGGAATGATAGCTTATTTTATTTGACGAGAGAGATAAGTATAGAGTTCAATAACACCCGTGTTCAAATGTTAATCAACACCCACTCAGTGTGTTCGTTGCTCAATTAACTTGTTTTTATGCAATATATATATATATATATATATATATATATATATATATATATATATATATATATATATATATATATATATATATATATATATATATATATATATATATATAATATGACAAAGCCTGGAAACTTGACTTCCCTTACCAACCATAGTATTTCTTTTAATCGTTAAGATTCTGAGATTTGTCGAAGTTGAATTGTTTTTTTTAGTTAAATGTTATTAGAATTTAAAATCAATTTAATATCTCAAAATATGATCAACTCTAAGAAATTCACAACACTGTTTTCACTTTTCAGGTTGAAAGGTATTTTTTGTCCCTGCCATTTCTGCTCTACAAACAATATATATATATATATATATATATATATATATATATATATATATATATATATATATATATATATATATCTCCAAATGTAAAAGAACGAAGAATAAAATTTAAAACAGTAGACCTATATAAATATTTATTATGCAATGTTACATTAGCACTTAAATTAATGTTCTAAATGTAACTGTACTCTATACATACATACATACATACATACATACATACATACATACATATATATATATATATATATATATATATATATATATATATATATATTATACATTTTTAAAAAAATATTTTGACCGTTCTGTTTTGAGCGATTTAAAATAGTTGGCGGTGATTATCTCTTAAGGGTACGGGTTTAGTTTCCAAAATATAATAGTCTCAGAAAAGCTCCACCCATCTCCTGCTGGGTACGTTTTATGGAGAGCGAAATTAGGGAAGAAGATACTCGGATCTTTTGCAACTAAAATGAAGTAACAACTCGACCGCTTTCTTCGTGCTGATTAATGTTTACCCCCGTCCCAGGTAGAGCCCTGACCATTAAAAACCTAAAAAAAAAAAAAAAAAACCCTACCTTTACGTTTTATCAACCCCCACCCACCTTAATCGATGTAACCCCCCCACACGTCCGTTTTCCTGGCAACAGATGAAAACTGACCACAGTTGTAGATTCTTTTCAGGTCATTTGATTGTGACCTTGTTACCTTTTTCTATCTCTCTTTTTTTTTTCTTTTTTTTTTTTTTAATCACATTGGTCGGTGGGTCTGGAATGCAAACTGGCCATTCAATCTCTCTCTCTTTCTCCCTCTCTCTAATACCCCCCCCTGCCTATGTCGTCACCTGTGGCCATTCAAGGTTTCTCTGCTTCTCTTTCAATGTGTCTTAGGGTGGGGTTCCGGGGGATACTGGTCTCTCCATCTTTTATCATTATTCTCCAATTAATTGTCTGCTGTTTACTTTGTAAAGTGACAATTGCCAGCCAAACTTTACCTTTTACTCTTTCTTTTTATTGTTTCCGAGTTCTCCCCCTCTCTATTTCTCTCTACCTCAGACGCTCTTTTATTTTTCTCTCTCTCTCTCTTTCACTCTTTTATTTTTCTCTCTCTCTCTCTTTCACTCTTTTATTTTTCTCTCTCTCTCTCTGTTTCACTCTTTTATTTTTCTCTCTCTCTCTCTGTTTCACTCTTTTATTTTTCTCTCTCTCTCTCTTTCACTCTTTTATTTTTCTCTCTCTCTCTCTTTCACTCTTTTATTTTTCTCTCTCTCTCTCTCTCACACTCTTTTATTTCTCTCTCTCTCTCACACTCTTTTATTTCTCTCTCTCTCTCACACTCTTTTATTTCTCTCTCTCTCTCACACTCTTTTATTTCTCTCTCTCTCTCACACTCTTTTATTTCTCTCTCTCTCTCACACTCTTTTATTTCTCTCTCTCTCTCACACTCTTTTATTTCTCTCTCTCTCTCACACTCTTTTATTTCTCTCTCTCACACTCTTTTATTTCTCTCTCTCACACTCTTTTATTTCTCTCTCTCACACTCTTTTATTTCTCTCTCTCTCACACTCTTTTATTTCTCTCTCTCTCACACTCTTTTATTTCTCTCTCTCTCACACTCTTTTATTTCTCTCTCTCTCACACTCTTTTATTTCTCTCTCTCTCACACTCTTTTATTTCTCTCTCTCTCACACTTTTATTTCTCTCTCTCTCACACTCTTTTATTTCTCTCTCTCTCACACTCTTTTATTTCTCTCTCTCACACTCTTTTATTTCTCTCTCTCACACTCTTTTATTTCTCTCTCTCACACTCTTTTATTTCTCTCTCTCACACTCTTTTATTTCTCTCTCTCACACTCTTTTATTTCTCTCTCTCACACTCTTTTATTTCTCTCTCTCACACTCTTTTATTTCTCTCTCTCACACTCTTTTATTTCTCTCTCTCACACTCTTTTATTTCTCTCTCTCACACTCTTTTATTTCTCTCTCTCTCTCCCTTTCTCTCTCTTTTACCCTCATGTCCCTCTCTTTTATCTCCCTCTTCCTCATCTCTCTCACACTTTCTCATCTTCTCTGTTTTTACTCTCTTTCTTTCCTTCTCTTCTCTCTCTCTTTTCTTCCTTCTTTCTGTCTTTTCTCTCTCTCTCTTTCTGTCCCTCTCTCTCTCTCTCTCTCTTGTTCTGTTTACCTCTCTCCAATAAGTTTTCTCAAAATCTCTCCTTCTGTGTCTAACCTTCCACCACCCGGCGTCCTTACCCCCCATCCCTTCCTACCCCTCCCCGCTCTCTTTCATAATCTCTCAACTGGTAACATAGTATTTGTCCCAATCATTTTAACTTTCCCAACAACTGCCCAACCTTTACCCTGGCTATCTGCTTAGCCCATTTAAGCAGTAGACCATTTATTTGTCTGATTGTTGCTTGACCCCATTTTCATTAGGACAGACACCACACTAAACTTACTGGACTCTCAACGACCATCACACCTACTGTTAACTACAAAAACCCGCTCACAGTTCTAAAAAAACTCCAACCCCACATTGGTTACTTAACAAAGAACTACACACCTTCTCATCATTTGTTTCCTAAAATGAATGATTATAAAAGAGAAATGGAGAAAAATATTTGAAAAGCATTTTATTAAATGTTGACTGGTGTTAAAAACGATTGCAATAGGACTATTATCTTGCTTTAGTTTTGTCGTCTCTCATGTCTGTGCAACCAGTCTGTCCTCTGGTTTGGCTGGTGGGGCAGTCACACTATACTTGTGACTTTCTTCTTCTTCTTCCATGCAATTGTCCTGAATTGCCAGAAGTTGGGAGAGGGGTGTGCAAAATAAAGTGTTTTGATTCGGGTTGTTGCTAGTTGCAGAGGATGGTCACCCAGGGGGGAAATGGACCATTTCTAATTCTTAGTAAGATTACATTTGAAAATAAATTGCATATATAACCGTCTTTTCTTTTCCTTTCTTTCATTGGGTCATCTGACCTTAAAAGCAAACAACATAAACCCATTTCCACCTTCAATTTAAAAAAAAAAAAAAAAAAAATCATTGAGTTATGTAATGGTTAACGAGCTCGTCTGGTTAACCACTACTAGTTCTTGACTAGTGAGTTCAATCCTCACCGGGTGCCCTAGACTTGTGGCATAGCACCTCAACTGAGCTACGTAAATAAACTTTGTTGTAGGTCTTTGCTATGAATAAAAGAATTTTTTTTTACTTTTAGTAAATTTTATCAATATCTCTCCATCTTGGATTTGTTTTAAAAAAAATCTGGTCTTCAACATTTCTCGATGTAGAACTGCAACCTGTGTATGTTGGATTTCATCCGCACTTCAATATGATTTCATTGATAAACACATTACTCTGAAGAAGTATTTGCATTAGAGATTTATTTTTATTCAATTTTTTAATTAAATTACCTACTATTAGTTTGATATATAAATGTGTGTGTGTGTGTGTATATATATATATATATATATATATATATATATATATATAATGATTGAGGAGTGGGGATATTTTGCAGGGAGATATTGAAAATCAAGTATATTCGTTTTTGTTTTTTTTTTAAAATATGGACAAGATCAATTGATTGCAAATTAAAATGAATCTTCATCTATTCAAAATCAATGGAAGTTTTTTTTAGGATTTCTAAACTTGTCAAGTATCAAAATCAAATTCTGTTTAAAATACAAAACCTGATTTCAAACATTTAAAAAAAAAAAAAATCTAAGTTTTCTATATTGATTTTTAATTTGGTTACTTAAAAAACAAAAACTTGTAAATATAATTTTCATGTTCATTTTATTACAGACTTGATTATAACGAGGTAATCTAATTCACCATTTTTGTATTATTTAGTTTTTCTTTTCCAGTAATTAGGTTTTTACTAAAGGTCACCATACATATCTGATGTTTCTTTTGAAAAGTCAGTGCTGGTTGATTCTGTTGTCAAATGCTAGAATTCTGTTTAATGGTCAGTTTCCGGTGTGGTAGTGGCCGTCTGGTCTGGTCTGTTTTTGGTTTCAGTAACACCAGCATGTGTGGGAGGAGAAAGTGTATAGAATCATAGAAATGGTATTATTATTTTTGTTATTATTATATTTGTATCTCTGATGACATTTATAACCTATGTGAAGTTATGGTTTTGGGACATTTAGGAAGTAGAGGCACTTGTGGAAATATCCATTGGTGGGAATCCTACATCCCATAATAGTTTCCTGATAACCAGAAAGGAATGAAGAATTTATAGCCACTGTGTATGTGTTTGTTTGTGTGTGTCTATGGAAGTAGCTAGAGAAATCCAGTGCCTCTTCTGCTTTTATCACACACACACACACACACACCAGAATAAATTAAGAAAGACATGGAGTGAAAATATCTTAAAGAAATCCTACCAAAGGAAGCCTACAAAAATAGAAACAGATGCCTACCTTATTAAAACTCAACTGTGCTCAATGTCTATAGAATGAAAAAACATGAAAATGGGGACCAACCCAATTCAGTCATAATCAAGAAAAGTGGTCACACACACACACACACACACACACACACATATATATATATATATATATATATATATATATATATATATATATATATATATATATATATATACATATATATATATATATATATACATATATATATATATATACATATATATATATATATATATATATATATATACATACATATATACATATATATATACATATATATATACATATATACATATATATATACATATATACATATATATATACATATATACATATATATACATATATATATATATATATATATATATACACACATACATATATATATATATATATATATATATATACATATATATATATATATATACACACACATACATATATATACATACATATATATATATATACATATATATATACATATATATATATATACATATATATATATATACATATATATATACACACACACACATATATATATATATATACACACACACATATATATATATATACACACACACACACATATATATATATATATATATATATATATATATATATAAGATTAGTTTTTCTAGCTGTATTAACAAGATGTGGACTTTTACGGATTAACTCCCTTTGTCCTAACTTGAGGTATTTATAATGCCATATAATATTCTCTTAAAGTATTCTTTACTTTTGGTGTATGAGGGTATTTTTTTAAATTTTTATTTTTTATTATAGTAGCTCTCAGCCTGATCATTATAGTGTGGGTTATTGTCAGGTTTTGTTGAGTTTTACTTACCTTTCAGTCATTATTTTGCACCTGTTATGCATATCTATTTAAGGTGTATTGTCAAAAATGGGTTTGGCTATTTTGCAACCGTCCTGTGATATATCACCTGAAAATCAGCCCAACTTCAGTGACCCGGAAATTCTTTTTGTGTATAAGGTGTTCCTTATTTTTATTATGTGATATACTTGATCCTCTTGACAGTTAGGATTCATTTCTTCAGAGGATATCACACACACATGTAATGGGGTAAAATGTATGACAAAGTGGAAAGTTTTCTTATCACATGTTTTGCCCTTTAGGACTTCATTGGATTAAATTTTTTTTTGGTGTGATTCCACAGGTGCATGAGGGATGCTGGGAAATTTTTTTTTTTTTTTTTTTTTAATCTAGCCGATTTAATTTTGATAAAATCCAAAGAATCTGCCATATTATTGGTCCTGACCTGGCATTTCACCTTCAATCATTTACCCACAGCTGTAAAGTTGGTTCCTTGTGCCTTTTTCTATAATTGTTTTCATGATAATTGTTCAGATGAACTCTTTGCTATGGTACCTAGACTCTATGATTTTAAGCAAAGCACTAGATTGGTGGCAAGGTCTCACAGTTGAATTGGCTAGATGTAACTGTAAGTTATATGCTAAAAGTTTCTTTTCTCACACTTCCCACTTGTGGAACTCTCTTCTAGCGCTATACTTTCCAGCCAACTTTGAACTTCAAAAATTTAAATGCAGTGTCAATCGTTATCTACCATTTTCTTGATGACTCCTCTATTGTTCCTTCTCTTTAATAAAGTTTTCTAATTATTTTACACCCAGTAACCCCTTGTGTCTTAGTGGCTTTACTGTCTTGGATATTTTGATGTAAAAAAAAATACAATAAATATTCCTAATCATAGACAGTGGAAATGTAAACGGTCTACTATTGCGGGAGCAGAACAAACAGATTCTCATTTCAAATTTATGATTTTAGTATGTCGGGTTTTTTATTTTTAAGAACTCACTTTATTTCTGCCTTTTTCCAATTTCATTTTTTCCTTTCTCTCTCTCTCTCTGTTCAATTTCCTTGTGGTCATTGATAGATTTGAGTGGCAGTAGTAGACTGGGTCAAACTCTCTACTGGTTGACCGCAGGTCATTTATTACACTCGGGCATCATGGGATTAATCTGGGCTTCCTTTTCCTTCTTTCCTTTCGACCAATCAATGCAATGAAATGGACTGTTACTAGTTTTTTGTAATCCTCCCCCCTCCATCTATCGCTATTAGTCAAGTAATAGTGGGCTGAAGATACTATCTTTCCACTAAGCACTACTTTGTGGAACTGTCTCTCAAGAGGATGCTCCCCTCCCCTGAACGCTACAATCTTAACCTGTTCAAATCTAGAGTTAACGGTTATCTTCCCCCACATATCCTCATAAACTGTGCCTCTTACCTCTTACTCTGTAACCCTCTACCTTGAATAGCTCTTGGGTCTTGTACAGAGTGAACATTTACTGTAAAATAAAAATAAAAATTTTTTTTTTTCTCCCACTTGTATCATTTGACTTTTATTCTTTTCTTTTATTTATTTATAATTCCCCCCCCCCACACCCTAGTTAGTTTCTAACTCACCCACTGGATTTGTACGTATTTTCTTGTGTGTGGGAGGGGTATTGATCAGTTGAAAAAAAAACTTTTTTTTTACCCTTTATGATTTTCTGTGTAGCCCTTATTGATTAAACTCATTCCCACCCACCCTCCGCACTTCCTTTCAAAGATTTCAAATCTTGTCTTTGCCTAGACACTCAACTTTGTCATTAGTCTTCAGCTTTATTAGGTGAACCACCTATCAGCTGTTTTTGTTTACCAGTCTAAATTATAGTAAGTGTTTTTAAAAGCACAAGACTGATGGCAGTGGACATAGAATGGTGAGACATTTGTACAAAACATTAGTCTTATCACATTACCAAATGAGCCACTGTGTGTAACATATGCAATGATAAAAAAAAAAAAAAACCCACTGATTTTACAAAGATTATCCCCACGTTGTAAGCATAAAAACTGAATTTGTTGAGGTTTTTAAGAGAAATGAGAAATTGATCTAATGACTTTCTGGAACTAAATTATTAAAAAGTAGAATTTTTATTGCAACACACTGACACGTGTTGAAATCTTTTATTGCTAACATTTTTTTGTTGAGATTTACAAGCTCTACATTTCGTTCAATTTCACAAATCAATTGATGAAATATAAAAACTTAAAAGATAGGCAAAAAAAAAAACAATATTGCATTTTCATTAAATAAGTATTTATTTTAATCATTAAAGTGTTTTTAAAATAGTGGGAGTATTTTGCATGTAAAATAAAAAAAATTAATGAAAATTTATTGTTCTAAGCTGAGCACTCTTACCTGTTTGAACTTCTCCCAAAAATTTGGTTTTGATTGGTCAATGTATTGTGATTTTAGAGGGTGTAACAGACAGACTAACAGGAGTCACAGAATTTTATATATAGATAAGGTTGATTTTTATCTATACTTGGTTTAGTAAAATAATTCTTCCTCTTCGAATTTCTCGATATATACCATTTAGAGAATGGTATATTTAAAAACTGATTTATTAAAAGAAAAATTACAAAAATTCATAATCCTTTATATTTATTTTAAGATTTATTTCTTTGTTTTCTTCACTTACCATTTTTCTTCAGTGTGTAAAAACAGTTATGGCTCTTTTGTTTCCCCTTTCGT
The DNA here is from genome assembly GCA_964036315.1 of Acanthosepion esculentum. Taxonomy (NCBI): domain Eukaryota; kingdom Metazoa; phylum Mollusca; class Cephalopoda; order Sepiida; family Sepiidae; genus Acanthosepion; species Acanthosepion esculentum. Next base: position 3,516,101 of record OZ038512.1, on the reverse strand, counting down.
ATTTTTGCCATTACTTCCCAAGAAAGATATTGGAAAAATTTCCCACTGTGTTTGCAACAGTTTTGAATTCAAACTTGTCTTATTCTAGTAGAACCACGGTGGATAATTGGTTAATGGCACAGATTATGGAATTAGAGCTGGGATCATTACGTTCATTTATTTGCTTATACCCTTGAGAAAGGTATGAATCTATCTCTTCAGCTATAAGCAAAATAGCAGGACAGACTGGATCATATAGCATTGGCTGGCAACCAGACTATGAGAAGGAAACTTTGAATTCAAACCAGATCACAGTGGTCTAAAAGTCTGTATACATGCCAGTGGGAATCACTCATGAATCTAAAATTCTCACTGAAACTCCTATGGATTTGCACATCCGAATGAATGAATGACCTCGACTATGCTTGGTCAGTTTTCGTTCAAATGCAGCCACAACCAACTGGGTGACTTCTGCAACATGTACTGGTTCTCCTAGACTATCTGCAACCCATGGGTACCAGTCTACCTTGGTATTTCACACCATACGTGTTGGGGAGATGGGATGCATTTTTACCTTTCACGATGGCATTAGTACGAAGAAAACACAAAAGACTTGAACAAACTATGAATACAACCTACTGTTTGTACTTTCCATATCTGTAACCACTATGTTACCTGTACATTCGGTATTGGAAATATTGATGCTTAGTCTTGGTAAATGAAATTACATATTTTGTTTATCTTCTAAGCCAGCACTTAAACTATAGGTTGCGACCTGACACGCTGGGGTCGCAAATACACTTGACACTTGAATTTCAGTTTAGGTTATTTCACAAATGCACAATATTTAACGTGATGTGCCATGCAAGCGCAGTGGTAATAAAATGCACGTGCAGCGCCATTGTGACTAGTGCAGTGACAATGTATGTATTTTCAGTTGGTTAATACCCGGTGTTGCAAAAAATCTCATGATGAAAAATGGGGTTATGAATGAAAAAAAGTCTAAACAGCAGGAAAGAAAATTTATTTTCGCTTACAGTTCCACTGAGATTAAAACAGTCAAAGCTCTGCAAATGATA
>OZ038512.1:3507543-3510043 GCA_964036315.1 Acanthosepion esculentum | reverse complement strand
ACCTGAAGATTGCATCCTGCATGAAACTCAGTCATGCTAGCAGTGAGGGAGATATATATATATATATATATATATATATATATATATGTGTGTGTATTGTGCGTTAGTTAAATTGCAATGCAAGCATGGAAATGAACAGGGACAGTTGAACATGAGTTTTTAGTAGAACCAGAACAAATTGTCTTTGATATGAAGAGGGCTGATTTTCTTGAAGATGCACATACTCAGAAAATTATAATGAAAGAGAAAGAAGAAAAAATGGCCTCTAATTAGGTCAAGAGTGCCAGTGTGTGTGAGAATATATATATATATATATATATATATATATATATATATATATATTTGTTCTTTTTTTTTTTTTCTTGGTATTACTTTTTACTTGATTGCTTCATTTAATTTGTTCTTCTTTTCATGAGTCCATTCCATGCCCCTGCAGGCTGTAGCTTTGATTGCTCGTTCGCTCTCTCTCTCTCTCTTAGGGCCAGTCTCTCATTTTTGTACAACTTTCTCGTCCTCACTCTAATGAGTTCATTGTATCAGCTGGCGAAAAACATATCTCCCCAAAAACTGCCCGATATGTTTTTGCCTTATCAAACATTGTCGCAGCTGCTGCTGCTAAATACGAAATGCATTGAATTTTGAACGTTTCATTAAAACACATGTGATTTGTAATTGTGACATTTTGCGTTGATCTTTATCTACTTGGGAAATTAAACTTCAGTTTTAGCTGAAAAAAATAAAAAAAAATTTCCTTCAGATTTTATTCAGAAAGTCTTCTGTCTAACTTTTCCAAACATTGATTTAATTTTTTTTTTATATTATATTTTTTTATATTATTTTTTTTTATATTATTATATATTTTTTATATTATTATATTTTTTATATTATTATATTTTTTTTATATTATATTTTTTATATTATTATATTATATTTTTTTTTATATTATTAAATAAATATATTGATACGTTTTGATTGCAAGCAATGACTGGATTTGTGGCCATGTCAAATTGTGGCATATTATTCATATTTGGTAACATTTTCCTTATCAAATTGTATGTGCATTGGGTCTAAGTATGACTTCACATTTGGTGAGCTAAAGTGAATGGAAAATTGTCAAGAATTAGTAAGAATTGTTATCACCGACTGGAGAAAGAAAGCTACTTAATTATTTATTTTTAAGATGTAAGCTAAAAACCTTTACAAATTTCAGTTGTCTATGCTTGTACATCCAGTTAAGATATAATCGTTTTCTTACACTTACGAGTGGTCTATTTTAAATACTTTTAAAAGCGCTTTTCGATACCTATGTAATCTCTTTTTTTTTTTTTTTTTTTTTTTTTTTTAACCTATTTAGATCCTGTTTCATGCTAAGCAGTTATTGAAAATAGGCATTTGCTTATTTAGTATGGAGGAGAAATTGAAAACTATAAAATAAAAGAATAATAAACAAAAGGAATTAAATTATTTTGAATTGCCAATCTGCTGGTGCATTCTTTTTGAAAAACATTAAAAAAAAAAAAGACTTGAAAACTCAGTGACAACCCCCACCCCCCAAAAAAAATTTTGTTTGTGTATGCATATATATATATATATATATATATATATATATATAATTATTATAATATTTTTTTAAAAATATGATTCCTTCGCTACATAAGAGCTCTCATGTTTCAAAAGCGAGAGCCGAGACCCTCAATATAATTATTGAAATTTAGTTGAATTAAGGTGTTAAGTCCTGCTTCATCTTCAAGCGAAATTTAGGAATAAACTAACTTTTGGTTTACGCTTGTTTATAAGTATTGTCTTTTGCAACATTAATTACTATGAAAACGGCTGGCAGCAGTCTTTTCGGTTAAGAGGTCAAAGAGTTAAGTCTTATCTACGGATTCGTCAACTTCGGAGAGGTTATGCCGGGTTGTGTTTAAGGTACTTGTTTCAAATCTGGTTGTGGTGGTCAGCGTCTCATCATATATATATATATATATATATATATATATATATATATTTTAATCAATTCATTCTTTAACAATTTCTTCATCTTTCCCACATGTAAATGGACTACTTTACTATCTTGTCAGAGGGCTATAAATATGGAAGTATTACCATGATCATTTTTTTTTAATTTGTGTCTAAAGATTGTTACCCAGTGCTGCATTGAACAGTGAGGAATGAAAATATATATATATATATATATATATATATATATGCATGCAAACGATGTATGACAAAGTCAGATTTTTTTCTGTGATGTGTTTTGCCTGATGAAGTCCTAAAGGATGAAATGTATCACACATAAACTTTTTCCACTTTATCAGACATCTTTCCCCAAAAACTATTCTTGATATATAAAACTTTATGTATTTTTATCACACACATACATGAACACACACACACACACATACATGAACACACATATACTCTCCCATTGATTTCTATATATGAGGATCCAACAACTCTATTCATAAAACTGAACAGAACTGACTACCGACGCATATTGTTT